>JAXIVJ010002782.1:2500-103503 GCA_036785665.1 Chirona hameri | reverse complement strand
GAGGGGGGATTTCATTGAAGTTTTTAAGTTTGTAAATGGTCAACAGATTGGGTATTTAAAGAACTTGTTGATTTTGATAGGGAGAAAAGAGGGCGATGCCATCAGTATAATCTTATTGTTAAACAAAGCAGGACTAGATTAAGACAGTCTTTTTCAGTAGAAGGGCTGTGAGCCATTGGAAAAATTTACCAGGTGATGTAATCAGTGCAGCCACATTAGTTTCTTTCAAAGCTGGCTCGACAAATATTTTGCGGGAAAGGGTTTTGTTTATAAATATTCTTGGGATTAGTCTTAGTTATAGTGATACACCTATGTGAATATACATAAGAACATAACTAATTGAAATAGGTCGCTTACAAGAAAGGGCATATTTTGAGAAGGAAGACTGTGTATGTGTGGGACTAGTGTAATTACAACGTTTGTATGGATTGAATGTCTTGTGAATGTAGATTGCTAAATTTTGAGGTTCGGGTGTGCAGGACGATGTAGGGTTAACGATGTGTATGTACTGGATGTTACATTCTAAAAATGGTTAGTGTGTATTACATGATATGGTGCCCTGCGAGGCAATGTATGTGGCCGTCATGTCCGTTGTCACATGTGTGCTGTCACGTCCATGTGTAACGTACAACCCAGAACGGGCCCATGAGGCTTTTTGTTGTACTGCAAATTTATGTCTTTATGTCTAAGTTGACCTAACCTGGTCAACATGATTCGAAACGCCTTGACGAGACACACACGATGACGTCAAAATCATTGCTTGATCTTCATTAAGTAAAAAGGTATTTACGAAAACAGTTTGCCAAAAAATAGCCTTTTTGACCTTTGAAGACCTCTGGAGCCTAAACTATTGACTTGAGCTCAAATTTGACGGCACCAAGTACAAAGACATTTTTTTCTTCAAAACTTTCTATTGCGTTTTCCGTTTGTTCCTAGCTATCATAGTTCTCGAGATATTTTGGGGTTTCTGGAGAGAAGTCCTAGAACTGGACAATCGGACCTTTGATTGCCGCTGGTGACCTCAATATTGACCTGAGCCAAAATATAACTGAAATAGTTTCACAATTATTTTTGACGAGCTTTCGATTGTTTTTTTCTTCGGTTTTTGTCTACGTTCCATCTGACTAAATTCCAGTGAGGATTGACTTCGTTAGCGTTTCAAGTCGGTATTGGATTAGCTGCGCTGTCAGTTAATCTATTAAATGTACATTCACCTTCAAAGACAGTGGAAAATTATAGAAGATCAAAGCGTTTTGCTATGCGGCTGTTGTCTATGCTCCATAGGAGCCGAGTTCGAGGGGACGTCGATCCCCCACCGCACGGCGAAGGTCGCGCCGAGCACCGGTACGGCACGGCGAAGGTCGCGCCGAGCACCGGTACGGCACGGCGAAGGTCGCGCCGAGCACCGGTACGGCGCGGCGAAGGTCGCGCCGAGCACCGGTACGGCGCGGCGAAGGTCGCGCCGAGCACCGGTACGGCGCGGCGAAGGTCGCGCCGAGCACCGGTACGGCGCGGCGAAGGTCGCGCCGAGCACCGGTACGGCACGGCCGAAGGTGGCGCCGAGCACCGGTACGGCACGGCGAAGGTCGCGCTGAGCACCGGTACGGCGCGGGTTAACAGACATGTTTCGGTTGCGATTTATTCTTGAAAGGTTCTGAAGTTGTGTAAAATACTTTTTATTTGTGATTTAATGCATTTGAAATCCAGTAATCGGAAAGATAATGTCAACGGCTTGAAGAATTGGACGTAATTAGAACATACAAAAATATATTTGATCTTAACTCATTTTCCAAATTGTATAAATTCGTAAACCCATATTTTCCACACACAAAACGTTTAACATAACCTCGCTTCCACATATTCCCGGTTGACCTATTGTGACCTCAGTTTTCTTCTTCCGTGAACAGGTGTAGACTACCGTTCCCGTTAGTATTATTTTAAGCTTCAGTAATATCCGGAAGGTTGGCGGCATCACCATTCTCGCGGTCATTAAACCCACGCCTTTGATCGTTGATGGGAGCCTGCGGCCTGCTCTGCGGTGAGTGAAGTGGTCCGGCTCTGTGCGGGGAGCGCCCTCGGGTGACCTGCGCTGCGGTGAGTGAAGTAGTCCGGCTCTGTGATGGGAGCGCCCTCGGGTGACCTGCACTGCGGTGAGTGAAGTAGTCCGGCTGTGTGCGGGGGGCGCCCTCGGGTGACCTGCGCTGCGGTGAGTGAAGTAGTCCGGCTCTGTGATGGGAGCGCCTTCGGGTGACCTGCACTGCGGTGAATGAAGTAGTCCGGCTCTGTGATGGGAGCGCCTTCGGGTGACCTGCACTGCGGTGAATGAAGTAGTCCGGCTCTGTGATGGGAGCGCCCTCGGGTGACCTGCGCTGTGTTGAGTGAAGTAGTCCGGCTGTGTGATGGGAGCGCCCTCGGGAGACCTGCGCTGCGGTGAGTGAATTAGTCCGGCTCTGTGATGGGAGCGCCCTCGGGTGACCTGCGCTGCGGTGAGTGAGTAGTCCGGCTGTGTGCGGGGAGCGCCCTCGGGTGACCTGCGCTGCGGTGAGTGAAGTGGTCCGGCTGTGTGCGGGGAGCGCCCTCGGGTGACCTGCGCTGTGTTGAGTGAAGTAGTCCGGCTGTGTGATGGGAGCGCCCTCGGGAGACCTGCGCTGCGGTGAGTGAAGTAGTCCGGTTTTGTGATGGGAGCGCCCTCGGGTGACCTGCGCTGCGGTGAGTGAAGTGGTCCGGCTCTGTGATGGGAGCGCCCTCGGGTGACCTGCGCTGCGGTGAGTGAAGTAGTCCGGCTCTGTGATGGGAGCGCCCTCGGGTGACCTGCGCTGCGGTGAGTGAAGTGGTCCGGCTCTGTGATGGGAGCGCCTTCGGGTGACCTGCACTGCGGTGAATGAAGTAGTCCGGCTCTGTGATGGGAGCGCCCTCGGGTGACCTGCACTGCGGTGAGTGAAGTGGTCTGTCTCTGTGCGGGGAGCGCCCTCGGGTGACCTGCGCTGCGGTGAGTGAAGTAGTCCGGCTCTGTGCTGGGAGCGCCCTCGGGTGACCTGCGCTGCGGTGAGTGAAGTGGTCCGGCTGTGTGCGGGGAGCACCCTCGGGTGACCTGCGCTGCGGTGAGTGAAGTGGTCCGACTCTGTGCTGGGAGCGCCCTCGGGTGACCTGCGCTGCGGTGAGTGAAGTGGTCCGACTCTGTGCTGGGAGCGCCCTCGGGTGACCTGCGCTGCGGTGAGTGAAGTGGTCCGGCTGTGTGCGGGGAGCACCCTCGGGTGACCTGCGCTGCGGTGAGTGAAATGGTCCGGCTCTCTGCTCACCGACTGCGTCCGACATCAGTCCGCCGCACTGGAAGCTTTGGGCGCTAAACTGTGCCGGAAGAATTTAGAAGCGAAAGTTTACGTGCCCGACATACCTGGACACGGTCCGCCACGCCCTCTGACGTCACCTGACCTTGAGTGCGACCGCTGCCACCGGCCACAAACCATCCCAGTCAGGGGCAAATAGCGAGCGCCGAAGCGACTCGAACCCGGGCTGCCTTTACGTGGCGAGGTAAGAAGTCCAACGCTCTCCCAACTGAGCTACAGGGGCGGACACATGCTATGTAACTTGCGAAGGTCAAAAAAAGATTAAACATAGCTTAAGCAAGAGTAACTTTGTGTATTATCGTGCTCAAACAGCAGTTTTTAAACAGACTAAACCAATCTTTTGAGGCTAGGGAATTTAATTAGAAAAAGCTAAAAAGCATAAATTCGTAGGAAATTATTTTCCTAGGAATTGAGGCTTTTTATGCTATGTAAACATGTCTATTGACTGGGGTCTCAGTCGAACGCCATGGACTGGGGGGGGGGGGGGGGGGGGGGGGGGGGGACAATATCGCCTCCTAGTTATCTCCGAACCAATGATCGCAGCGAGATGCACAAGGCGGCAATCGCAAATATCTCAATGAGGCACATCTAAAACAAATTCGAACGTTTAATACTGAGGTCACATGTCAGGTCACGGTCAGGTCAAAGGTCAAACTCGAGGTATTTGAGTATGTGGGCGGGCCATAATTCCATGCGAAGCCTTCGATTGCGACCATTATCAACAAAAGTGCTCTCAAAGGTACAATATACACCCCACATCAGGTAAAGCGCTATTTTTGGCAAAGATCATGGTCAATGTCAGGTCACAAAAGCTCACTATGCGCAAAAGATCTTCGAAAGTCATGCGTAACATGTTTTAGGGATTATTTTACATGTATAATTCGATAGCGATAGTCATGTTACCACCAGACCTCATTTAAGGAAATTTAATGTCAATCTCAGGTCAAGGTTAGGTAACAGTCGAAATTCGAAATGCTAAATCTAAATAAAAAAGACATGTTTCTAACCAGTTTTGACTCAGATATGCAATGCTGACGTTTATTTGTTCGTAGCTGGTCATTAAACACCGAAAACCCCAATTTTAAAAATACGTCATGAGTTGCTCATACTTAACCCTCGCACTACGGGGGGGCAGGGGGGGGGGGGCCCCCTAACATTTTTCTTGAATAACTTTTTCACATAATGTGCATCTTGCTGAAATCTTCGGTAGCTAAGTTTAAAACAAATATCGTATGCTGTAAACAAATAATTTAATTGGTTAAATAGTTTGGGAGATAATCGTGTTTGATGACGTCGTGTTGGTGGAAAAACGATAAATATTTGAAAAATGGTATACAAACAGAGTTTTAAAAGGAAATTGCAATGCAATTCACCAAAGATACAAAATGATATTTTCTTTAAAATGGCAATCTCAGATTTTGCAAACTTTGGGGCTTTTGACCCAAAAAATAAATAAAAATATTTTTTTTTTGGAGAAAAAACACAAAATTAATTTTTTCAAAGATATTAGATAAACCGACATAGTCTGAGAGAACTGAGTATGGACAATACCCATACCAAATTTCAAATCAATATCTCCATTTTTGACTGAGTGATGGCTCCCTAAGTGTAAGCAACTTATGACGTTAATTTTATAATAACTTTTTTGACTTTTATTGACAAGATACGAACAAATAAATAACTTTTGTGTATTTCTGAGCCAAAACTGGTCTAGGAACTTGCCTTTTTATTTACATTTATCAATTTCTAATTTTGAAGTTTTCTGAAGAGCAAAATCGCTCTTCTGGAAGTGTAAATCCGGGTCATTCACCTGGACCTGGAAAGTCACCCGTTGACCTGGAACTTAAAATCGCATACTGTTAGGTCCCTCTCATGACAGGCACATGCTGGTTCTTACCGCATTGCTCTAAGTTGCTTGGTTTGGAAGTTAACAGGGGGCCTGTCAGCCCCCCGTAGGGCGAAGGTGAAAAAGTTCCCGTAGGGCGAGGGTTAACCTCGCCCTACGGGGGGGCTGACAGCCCCCCCCCCTTTGAGCTTTTTCTTGAATAAACTTTTTACACATTGCAATGAATCTTGCTGAAATTTTTAGGGTCGCTGAGTTTACAACAATTATACGTATGCTGTAAACATTTAAATGAAATTGGTTATTAGTTTCGGAGATAATCATGTTTTGATGACGTCATGTTGATAAAAAAATGGAAAATCGTAGAAAACAGAGTTTTAAAGAAAATTGCAAACACAATTCACCAAAGATACAAAATGGGCATTTTCTTTAAAATAATCTCCGATTAAAAAAAAATTGGGTGTTTGACCCCTAAAATGGAAAAAAAAAATTGGGGAAAAATCCCAACAAAATCAATTTTTTAGAAAAACCGGAATATTGTGGGAGAACTGGGTATGGACAATACCCATATCAAATTTCAAAGCAATATCTTCATTTTTGACTGAGTGTAAGAAACTGATCCCCTAAGTGTAAGAAACTGATGTTTTGTGAACTGAAACTTTTTTTTGACAAGATACGAACAAATAATTACCTTTTCCATACTTCTTAGCTAAAACTGGTCTAGGAACATGCCTTTCTATTTACATTGATCAATTTCTAATTTTAATGTTTTCTGAAGAGCAAAATCGCTGTTCTGGACGTGGTAAATCCGAGGTCATTCACTTGACCTGGAAGGTCGCCTGTTGACCTGAACCCTAAAAATCGTATACTTTTAGATTTTTCTCATGACAGGCAACATGCTGGCTCTTACCGCATTGCTCTAAGTTGCTTGGGTTGGAAGTTAACAGGTGGGCCTGTCAGGCCGATACACACCAAAAACTCCATATTGGCCTGCGTGGTGGCAATGTCCTTTTAATGAGCCATAAATCAGTCAAAAATGGAAATATTGTTTCCAAATTTGGTTTGGGAGTTAACCATATGTGGTTCCCTAATATATATTCCGGTTTTGTAATATCCTTAAAAAAAAAAATGTTTCTTTGTCTAGTGATCCGAAGAAAATCAGTTTGTCGATTTTTTTTGGGGGGGTAATTTTTTTTTCTCAAGAATTCGAAATAGCCATTTTTCAGTCCTTTTTATTTTCTGTATTTTTACATGTTTTAATTGCATTTAGCTCAAAATATGGCCTTTTTACGATCTGACGTTTAGCTATTTTTTTCCCGTCAAATTCGTGTGTAGTGACGTCACTAAACTCGCTATATTTAAAAGAAAAATCCATGAAGTTGCTTTATTTGTGTACAGAAGACGTGAAATTGATAAAGGAGAAGGTATTCAAAGTTTCACGTTGATAGCTCTTTGTATTTTGGAGGTATTGCGAACGTTCGCCAGGGAGCTTCCCCCTCCCCAGTCAATGGCGAGTTAATACTACGTAATCTGACATATGACACACGTAAGTTAAAAATACTCACGCTACCAGCGACCATGTAATTACGTAAAGGTATCAGCGGTACTCATTGGAAGCGAAGTATGGGATACTGTGTCCCGTTTTTTGTTTATCGGACACCATTCACGTAAATCTGGCGATTTCAAGTCATGTCGTGTCAGCCCACTCAATTTTCGTGATGCATTCTGGTAATATTAACTAAATTGTCAAGCATTACTTATTAGATATATTCTACATTGTTTAATATCATACGTGCTAATATCATACGTCAGAAGCTTCCTGATTTGTTTGGTATCTGTAATATAATACAAGGATATTTACTTAGCCTTCGGCAACATTGAAACAAAGTTTTTCCTTATGATATGTGTTTTAGAACATAGCAATAGGCAACTAGAGCAATATCCTATCAACAACATCAGCATAATGAATTAGCATCATCTAGAGCGCTACCAATGACTACCAGCACGGCCATCGTTCAACTTGTCCGACACAGACAGCTGCGTATTTTTGTGCCGCATGCGTGTGCGTTTCTTTGCCGCGAATGCACGCAGCTAAGTCAGAACGCGTCCGGTGTGAATTCCGCCGAAAACAACTAACATTGTACGGAAGGGTGATGCAATGGTGCACGGAAGGGTGATGCAATGGTGCACCAACTATACCTTAACCCTAGCCCGGGTAGGGCAAAATCACTACGTGTTCGGGAGGGGGGTTGGTACGACCCCCTTAGCGTTTCGCCAATAATTAAGCTAGAGCTTCGCGACAAAGACGAGCGTGTTGCTTGTGACAAGAGAAAGCCGATGATATCTGGTTTTGAGGTTTTAGGTCATTAGGTGACCTCTGAGGTCATGTCAATGACCCAAAAGTCATCAAAATTGTAAATGCGTATAAATTGAATTTCATCGAGCTAGAATCGTGAATGAGCATATCACAATGCTTAATGGGTGCCAAATTCGTAATCAGCGTCACAAAATGTCCTAAAAACTGCCAAATTCCAAAAAGGTCATGTCAGGTCAACTGAGATCAGTGACCTCGGTTGACCTGTGGAAGCGCATGACCCCAGTGGAACATATCATTTTGTAAAATGAATCCCAAATTCGAAATCAGCGTCACAAATTGTCCTAGCAACCGCCAGAAGCCCAAAAAAGTAATCTGAGGTCATCGGAGGTCACAATCTCAGTGGAAACCACAATTGTCACCTGGAAACACCTGTGCATATGCTCATTAACAACAAACACTCGGAAATTGCACAAGTTACAAGCATCGATACTGCTGGACCCCAGTTGCGCCTGACATGACTTTGAGAAACAGGTCATAGGTCACGGGTCATGTGGATTAGAAATTCAAAATTTTCAGAGTATGTGGGATTTTTTTCCTTCAAAAGTAGGGTACTGAAAGTTGCATCAAAATCGTTTGGAAACTACGCGAGTTATTCCAGAAAACCGATGGGGTGGGGATGGCATCCACCCTCCTCTACCCGGGCGAGGGTTAAACACAAAGTTTATGACCCGGGGCCAATATCGTCAAAGTCAAATGACTTCGAAATGCAGCGCCCTATTTGGGCGTCTAGTCATGCGGCCACAGTTTGACCGGACGATAAATTGTAACGCTTATATCTCATCAACGGTGAAATGTAGGGCCATGAAACGTTCAGAACACACAGACGTTACCATCAGCTATGCTACTGTGTAATGTATCGTTCTGATTTGATGTTTCCATAGTAAACAAAGCCAAAGGAAATATTTTGCTGTTGTTTCATAGCATGCAGTCGACAGCATCATGTACCCAACATGCTGTTTGTCCGATATCAGTTCAGTAGCTTTGCAAGTTTCAGTAATGGAACTAATGGTGTTATACACAGGACATGTATTTATATCTTGACACAAATGAAAACACTAGGCGAGGGTCTTCGATTTCGTAAGCCATGAGGAATACTGAACGAAAGGCTGTAGCGTTTATTACGATTATTATTAGAATCTACTAGCATTATAATACACCAGTAAGGCGCCGTAGTCGGCGATGAACGAGCGAGCGCGACGGAAATGTATGGTGAATTTCAACTTGATAGGGAAAGTAGTTTCTGAGATACAGAAAAAGGTGTGCACGTGCGCACGTGCAGAGGCACCCCACCCCTGACTTGTGGAAAAGAGGCGGCTGAGAGGTCCCTAACCACACACAAAATTTGAACACAATCGGCTAAGCCGTTCCTGAGATATAGAATAGGGGTGTGCACGTGGGCACGTGCAGAGGCCCATGACTTGTGGACGGTCGGCAGCGGAGGGGTCCCTAACCACACACCAAATTTGAACACAATCTGCTCAGCCGTTCCTGAGATATAGAGTAGGGGTGTGCACGTGCGCACGTGCAGAGGCACCCCATCCCTGACTTGTGGGAAAGTAGCGGCTAGGAGGTCCCTAACCACACACGAAATGTTAACACAATCGGCCCAGCCGTTGCGTAGTTTTTACGAGAAAATACTTTTCGATACCCCTCACACGGAACGCGCCATGCGCAATGGTAGTCACCCACATGAGTCGGCACTGGTCTCAAACAGATTAGGTGAGATGGGGCTACTCAGCAAAGAAACCCGTTTGTCAATCGGACGTGCGGTTGCAGAGATATTAGCTTCTAAAAAGCGTCGCCTTGGGTCGGGTCGGGCCGCGCCGGGTCGGGCCGGGCCGCGCATAATCAGATTTTCCCATACACCACGGAAGGACGAGCGAGCGCTTCGCGCTCGCCCGTAACTACTGCCTCATTGAATTTAAACTAATTAAGCTTGTAGTTCCACAAGGCTCAGCAATAACGTAATTTTAATGACCTTCACTTTAGCGATATGCAATAATGCTGCTTATCGCTCAAGTGATTAATTGTCGATTGTCGGTTACAATGTACGCTTATCAAGCATGAGGTTGCTTTAGCAAACAACTATGACATGCTCACGATATAATAGGTGCATGCAGTAAATGTGTCTATGAGAGGCAGATGCTTGACTTTCATTCAAAGTCATCGCTGAAATGGGCAAAGTTTCGCTTTCCACGCTCCATTGACGCTGAATGGGCTAAATCAGAACCAATTGCGACCGGGTGACGTGCCCCATCACCCGGAAGACAGGCTGCACAGTGAATCATGTTTGCATCAAAACATCAAGCACGGTCCACAGTTCAGCATTTACAGACATCAAATAACCCCAAAATCCAGCATTCCCAAACATCAAACAAGCCTACAGTCCAAAATATCCGGGGCATCTGATACGTAACAAGTCATGCATGTCCACCAGCTACCAAACACGTGGCTCAGCTCAATGTGTCTCAACGCCAAACTCGTTCCATATTCAGATTTCAGGTTGCCTGGACATCATGGACATCCCAAAGTCCAGCATGTCTAGAAATTAGGCGCGTAACACAGCTTAGCGCCCAAAGCTTCCAGTGCGGCGGACTGATGTCGGACGCAGTCGGTGAGCAGAGAGCCGGACCATTTCACTCACCGCAGCGCAGGTCACCCGAGGGTGCTCCCCGCACACAGCCGGACCACTTCACTCACCGCAGCGCAGGTCACCCGAGGGCGCTCCCAGCACAGAGTCGGACCACTTCACTCACCGCAGTGCAGGTCACCCGAGGGCGCTCCAATCACAGAGCCGGACTACTTCACTCACCGCAGCGCAGGTCACCCGAGGGCGCTCTCCGCACAGAGACGGACCACTTCACTCACCGCAGTGCAGGTCACCCGAGGGCGCTCCCATCACAGAGCCGGACTACTTCATTCACCGCAGTGCAGGTCACCCGAAGGCGCTCCCATCACAGAGCTGGACCACTTCACTCACCGCAGCGCAGGTCACCCGAGGGCGCTCCCATCACAGAGCCGGACTACTTCACTCACCGCAGCGCAGGTCACCCGAGGGCGCTCCCATCACAGAGCCGGACCACTTCACTCACCGCAGCGCAGGTCACCCGAGGGCGCTCCCATCACAGAGCCGGACCACTTCACTCACCGCAGCGCAGGCCACCCGAGGGCGCTCCCATCACAGAGCCGGACTACTTCACTCACCGCAGCGCAGGTCACCCGCAGGGCGCTCCCATCACAGAACCGGACTACTTCACTCACCGCAGCGCAGGTCTCCCGAGGGCGCTCCCATCACACAGCCGGACTACTTCACTCAACGCAGCGCAGGTCACCCGAGGGCGCTCCCCGCACACAGCCGGACTACTTCACTCACCGTAGCGCAGGTCACCCGAGGGCGCTCCCCGCACACAGCCGGACTACTTCACTCACCGCAGTGCAGGTCACCCGAGAGCGCTCCCATCACAGAGCCGGACTACTTCACTCACCGCAGCGCAGGTCACCCGAGGGCGCTCCCCGCACAGAGCCGGACCACTTCACTCACCGCAGAGCAGGCCGCAGGCTCCCCATCAACGATCAAAGGCGTGGGTTTAATGACTGCGAGAATGGTGATACCGCCAACCTTCCGGATATTACTGAAGCTTAAAATAATACTAACGGGAACGGTAGTCTACACCTGTTCACGGAAGAAGAAAACTGAGGTCACAATAGGTCAACCGGGAATATGTGGAAGCGAGGTTATGTTAAACGTTTTGTGTGTGGAAAATATGGGTTTACGAATTTATACAATTTGGAAAATGAGTTAAGATCAAATATATTTTTGTATGTTCATATTACGTCCAATTCTTCAAGCCGTTGAAATTATATTTCCGATTACAGGATTTCAAATGCATTAAATCACAAATAAAAGTATTTCACACAACTTCAGAACCTTTCAAGAATAAATCGCAACCGAAACATGTCTGTTAACCCGCGCCGTACCGGTGCTCGGCGCGACCTTCGCCGTGCCGTACCGGTGCTCGGCGCCACCTTCGCCGTGCCGTACCGGTGCTCGGCGCCACCTTCGCCGCGCCGTACCGGTGCTCGGCGCGACCTTCGCCGCGCCGTACCGGTGCTCGGCGCGACCTTCGCCGCGCCGTACCGGTGCTCGGCGCGACCTTCGCCGTGCCGTACCGGTGCTCGGCGCGACCTTCGCCGTGCCGTACCGGTGCTCGGCGCGACCTTCGCCTTGCGGTGGGGGATCGACGTCCCCTCGAACTCGGCTCCTATGGAGCATAGACAACAGCCGCATAGCAAAACGCTTTGATCCTCTATAATTTTCAGCTGTCTTTGAAGGTGAATGTACATTTAATAGATTAACTGACAGCGCAGCTAATCCAATACCGACTTGAAACGCTAACGAAGTCAATCCTCACTGGAATTTAATCCTATGGAACGTAGACAAAAACCGAAGAAAAAAACAATCGAAAGCTCGTCAAAAATAATTGTGAAACTATTTTAGTTATATTTTGGCTCAGGTCAATATTGAGGTCACCAGCGGCAATCAAAGGTCCGATTGTCCAGTTCTAGGACTTCTCTCCAGAAACCCCAAAATATCTCGAGAACTATGATAGCTAGGAACAAACGGAAAACGCAATAGAAAGTTTTGAAGAAAAAAATGTCTTTGTACTTGGTGCCGTCAAATTTGAGCTCAAGTCAATAGTTTAGGCTCCAGAGGTCTTCGAAGGTCAAAAAGGCTATTTTTTGGCAAACTGTTTTCATAAATACCTTTTTACTTAATGAAGATCAAGCAATGATTTTGACGTCATCGTGTGTGTCTCGTCAAGGCGTTTCGAATCATGTTGACCAGGTTAGGTCAAATTAGACAAAGACATAAATTTTCAGTACAACAAAGAGCCTCATGGGCCCGTTCTGGGTTGTACGTTACACATGGACGTGAACAGCACACATGTGACAACGGACATGAACGGCCACATACATTGCCTCGCAGGGCACCATATCATGTAATACACACTAACCATTTTCAGAATTTAACATCCAGTACATATACATCGTTAACCCTACATCGTCCTGCACACCCGAACCTCAAAATTTAGCAATCTACATTCACAAGACATTCAATCCATACAAACGTTGTAATTACACTAGTCCCACACATACACAGTCTTCCTTCTCAAAATATGCCCTTTCTTGTAAGCAACCTATTTCAATTAGTTATGTTCTTATGTATATTCACATATGTGTATCACTATAACTAAGACTAATCCCAAGAATATTTATAAACAAAACCCTTTCCCGCAAAATATTTGTCGAGCCCAGCTTTGAAAGAAACTAATGTGGCTGCACTGATTACATCACCTGGTAAATTGTTCCAATGGCTCACAGCCCTTCTACTGAAAAAGACTGTCTTAATCTAGTCCTGCTTCGTTTAACAATAAGATTATACTGATGGCATCGCCCTCTTTTCTCCCTATCAAAATCAAACAAGTTCTTTAAATACCCAATCTGTTGACCATTTACAAACTTAAAAACTTCAATGAAATCCCCCCTCAATCTTCTGTATTTAAGTGAGAACATATCCAATGTTTTAAGCCTATCCTCATATTCTAAATTACTAATACCGTTAACCATTTTCGTTGCCCGTTTTGTACCCTTTATAGTAACCAACAATCTTTCGCATACGTTGGAGACCAAGCTTGAACACAGCACTCTAAATGTGGTCTAACAAATGCACAAAACAGTTTAGTTATCACCTCAGCACTTTTATAAGAAACATTCCTGTAAATGGCACCAAGCATCCTTAGCGCCTTTTTTTCTAGCTTTGGTTACCTAGTCAGATGCAGACAGCCTACTGTTAACTATTACCCCTAGGTCCCTTTCCATTACCGTGTGTGACATCTCCTGTCCCCCATTTCGTACGAAGCTCTCCTTTTTACTCGGCCTACATGCATAACTTTACATTTGCTAATATTAAATTCCATTTGCCATGTTTCTGACCATTCAACCAACCTATCCAGATCCGACTGGAAAAGATCCTGGTCGTTATCTCTCCTAATAACCCTGAAAACTTTAAGATCGTCAGCAAATTTTAACACTTTGCTGTCTACACCATTCTGGATTGTATTTATTAATATTAAAAATAACAATGGGCCTAAAACTGAGCCTTGAGGCACCCCACTACGCACATCTCTCCATTCAGATTTGACCCCATTTAGTACAACTCTTTGATGCCGTCCTGAGAGCCAAAACTCGATCCAATCAAGCGCCTTGCCGTTTATTCCGTGGCTTTTCAGTTGTAATCCTAATCTTTTATGGGGAACCTTATCAAAAGCTTTACTAAAATCAAGGTACACTACATTAAGCTGTTCACCCCTATCAAAACTATCGGTTGCCACATCCAAAAACTGCAGAAGGTTGGTCAAGCACGAATAACCCTTCCTGAAGCCATGCTGATTGTCCCTAATGATTTTATATTCATCCAAATATTCTACTATTTTATCTTTAATGATTGATTCCAGTACTTTGCAAACTAAGGAGGTAAGACTGACAGATCTATAATTTTCTACCTTACTTTTATCCCCCTTTTTAAATATAGGAACTACGTTTGCACTCTTCCAGTCAAGTGGAATCTTTGTTTCTTTTAGTGATCTGGAAAATATTATAGCCAATGTAACAGATATCTCTCTCCCACATTCTTTTAAAACCCTTGCATATAAAGTATCTGGTTCCTCCGCCTTATTAGGTTTTATCTTTTTTAAATATGCACTAACTAAATCACTACTTATATTGCCCAGCTCTCCCAAAGTATCCTCCGTTACTGGCGGAGGATGAAGTAATGCGATACCACTTTGGTCTTCGATTGTAAATACGGAACTGAACTGATTACTCAACAATTCCACCATTTTGTTATCTTTACTTACCAACATATCATTTACTTTAAGTGGACCAATACTTTTTGAAACGTTATTCATTTTGTAAAAACTAAAAAATATCTTACTGTCGGCAATGCAGTTCCTTGCCAAGTCTATTTCCTTTGCTCTTTTTGCTGCCCTGACTCTTCTCTTTACCTCGTCCCTACTTTTTGGTAACTTCTCTTATTTGACTCAATTGGTGATCCCTTAATTTTCTTAAATGCAGCTCTTTTCGTTTTGATGGCATTTCTAACTTCTGGTGTAAGCCAGGGAGGTCTATCGTTTTTTTTTTCTCTACTACGTTTATACTTAAATGGTATGTGTCTACTCTGAACTGCTTTCAATATAGTCTTAAAAGAATTCCAGAATTCACATGCATCTAATCTTTCAAACTTACTGTACCAATCTATCTGGGCAAGTTCATTTCGCAATTTGTCGAAGTCTGCTTGATTAAAATTTGGAACCAGAAGGAGATTATCTTTGAGCTTAACATTAGATAAGATATTAAAGTTTACTATATTATGATCGCTTTTACCGAGTCCCTCACCGATGGTTACATCACTCACTAGTTCTCTGTTGTCAGAGAAGACTAGGTCAAGAATTGAACATAAGCTAGTTGGCTCAGTGACAAACTGATGCATAAAAAGTTCCTCTTCAAAAAGTTGCCTAAACATCATACACTCGTTGGTCTCTACCCTGCCTTCATACCCTCGTAAATTGAAATCCACCATGATCAGACAATGTGTTTTAAAATTATTACGAATTTCCTCGCAGATCACTCGGTCTGCTTCAACTTGAGGCATTCTCAAAAGATTACCTGGTCTGTAGAATGCTCCTATTATTAAGTTATCCCTATTACCTGCACCAATTTTAACGTCTATCCAAATTGATTCTACGTCCTTCGCTTTTAATGGATCATCAACCCTCGTAGCACCAAACTTATATATTTTATCTCAAGTTAATGTCAAATGGTAACCCAAGTAGGTCATGTTTTATATTGGGAGACGTGTCTCGACGAGACCAACACATGGGTGCCAGTTTTACTTATCTATATTCATTCTGTCGAGAGTTATGGACAGACAAGTATTGGTGGCATCGGATGACCTCGGCTGACCCTGCAGGGGTCACTGAACAAAAATTGCACATGGATCATAAAGTATGGCCGATGATAACATGATCCAGAAGGAATTGGACTGATATGCGTATTCTGGGAATAGGAAGCCTTTGCATATTTCCCCATTGATTTATAATGGGGAGGTCACGAAATTGATCCGACCTTAGGCCACCGATATAAAAAAGAAAAATCAGAGATATTTGAATTGTAGGTATCTATGACCTTATGAAATCCTATAAGTTTGAAACCGATTGATCTAAAACTCTGGTTGTGGTACGACCGCAAACTTTTGGAGGTGGGGTCACGCGACCTGGCCTGGTGACCTGACTTGTGATGACCCGAAGTCAATAATTTCACACAATGTGGATAATTGATACCCGAACAGCTGTGCTAAAAACGGTGGCGCTGCCGCTATCTTCAAATAAACCCTAGGGGGAGACGTACATACGCCCCCCCCCCCCCCCCCACACACACCGGCACGGCGCGGGTTTATCTGGATGATAAATAAATGTTGAAAAATTGAAGCCGACATCTTACAAAATTACTGCCTTATTGTTTTGTAAGATAAAAAAATCGGTCACGTTGTATTTTATTACGGTGTATTTCCTATGCCATTTATTTTTATCTAGCACATCAATGCAAGGCTCCCGGGCTTCTTCATTCATCGTCCTCCTTCCCGCGCTTATCTCAGCCCTGCCCAGTATCCATTGCTTCCCGCGCTTCTGTCATCCCTGCCCAGTGTCCATTGCTTCTCGCGCTTCTCTCATCCCTGCCCAGTGTCCATTGCTTCCCGCGCTTCTGTCATCCCTGCCCAGTGTCCATTGCTTCCCGCGCTTCTCTCATGCTTCCTGCCCAGTGTCCATTGCTTCTCGCGCTTCTCTCATCCCTGCCCAGTGTCCATTGCTTCCCGCGCTTCTCTTATCCCTGCCCAGTGTCCATTGCTTCCCGCGCTTCTCTCATACCTGCCCAGTGCCCATTGCTTCCCGCGCTTCTGTCATCCCTGCCCAGTGTCCATTGCTTCGCGCGCTTCTCTCATGCTTCCTGCCCAGTGTCCATTGCTTCTCGCGCTTCTCTCATCCCTGCCCAGTGTCCATTGCTGCCCGCGCTTCTCTTATCCCTGCCCAGTGTCCATTGCTTCCCGCGCTTCTCTCATCCCTGCCCAGTGTCCATTGCTTCCCGCGCTTCTCCCATCCCTGCCCAGTGTCCATTGCTTCCCGCGCTTCTCTCATCCCTGCCCAGTACCCATTGCTTCCCGCGCTTCTCTCATCCCTGCCTAGTGCCAATTGCTTCCCGCGCTTCTCTCATCCCTGCCTAGTGCCAATTGCTTCCCGCGCTTCTCTCATCCCTGCCCAGTGTCCATTGCTTCCCGCGCTTCTCTCATCCCTGCCCAGGGTCCATTGCTTCCAGCGCTTCTCTCATCCCTGCCCAGTGTCCATTGCTTCCCGCGCTTCTCTCATCCCTGCCCAGTGTCCATTGCTTCCCGCGCTTCTCTCATCCCTGACCAGTGTCCATTGCTTCCCGCGCTTCTCTCATCCCTGCCCAGTAGTAGTAGTATAGAGTACTGCCCAGTAGTAGTATAGAGTACTGTATACATAGAGTACGGAGTACGGTATAGCCGTATGTCGTATAGCTTGCATGAGTTTGTTTGTCCAGCTGCATGTTTCTGTAAACGCGTAAATGTTATACATTTGTTTTAAGATAGTTTCGTCTATTACCAGGTTCACAACGAATCCGTTGCCCACAGTTATTCCGTCCACAATTGCCTTTTTGTCCATTGAATGATTGATTATAACGCTACGACTAACGTATTAACCATATTGTCATAGTAAACCAGTAAGACGCCGACGTTGACGATGAACGAGCGAGCGCGAAGAAAATGTATGGTGAATTTCAACTCCATCGGGCAAGTAGTTTCTGAGATACAAAAAGGGTGCGCACGTGCGCACGGGCAGAGGCACCCCATCCCTGACTTGTGGGAAAGCGACGGCTGAGGGGTCCCTAACCACACACCAAATTTGAACACAGTCGGCTCAGTCATGCCTGAGATATATAATAGGGGTGTGCACGTGCGCACGTGCAGAGGTACTACGCCAATAACTTGTGGGAAAGTGGTCGCTGAGGGGTCTCTAAGCACACACCAAATTTGAACACAATCCGCTCAGCCGTTGCGGAGCTATTGCGAGGAAACACCTTCCAACACCCCTCATGCGGCACGCGCCACGCGCAGTGGTAGTCACCCACGTGAGTCGGCACTGGTCTCAAACAGGGTAGGTTGGATAGGGCTGCTCAGCAAAGAATCCCGCTGGCCAATCGGACGTGCGGTTGCAGAGATGTCAAAAGCGTCGCCACGGGCCGGGTCGGGCCGGGTCGGGTCGGGCCGCTCATATTCAGATTTGTCCCATATACCACGGAAAGACGAGCGAGCGCGAAGCGCTCGCTCGTAATAATTATTGAAGAACATAATGCCATTTGGTATTAGGATTTGGCTGTGGATCTAACTGAGAGAAGACAAAATGTCTTTAAAAACATCTATCGACGGACCGATAACCGTCAGCAGATCAAAATGGATCCGGTGTGAATCACACTGTATCATTGATTCAGTCCAATCGGACTGTACGTATAGCTAACAGAGAGACGACAAAGTGTCCTTAAAAACCATCCGTCGACGGACCGATGGCCGTCAGCAGATCAAAATTAATCTGGTGTGAATCGGGCTGTATAATTGATATAGTTCAAACGGACCGTGGCATTGATACTGTTCAATCGAACTATAGCATGTATGCAGTCCAATAAGACTGTATCATTGATACAGTCCGATTCACACCGGATCCATTTTTATCTGCTGACAGCCATCGGTCCGTCAACGGATGGAATTTAAGGACACTTTGTCGTCTCTCTGTTAGATATACGTACAGTCCGATTGGACTGAATCAATGATACAGTCTGATTCACACCGGATCCATTTTGATCTGCTGACGGCCATTAGTCCGTCGACATATGTTTTTAAGAGACATTTTGTCTTCTCTCAGTTAGATCCACAGCCAAATCCTAATACCAAATGCCATTTTATTCCTCAATAGTTATGTTTTATGGCAATATAATTAATACCTTAGTCGCAGCATTGTAATCAATTTAGCAATGAACAAAAAGCAATCGTCGACGGAATAGGAGTGGTCAACGGATTCGTTGTGAACCTAGCTTTAGGCAAAACTATCTTAAAATAAATTTATAACATTTACGCGCTTACACAAACATGCAGCTGGTCAAACAATCTCATGCAAGCAATACCGTATACGGCTTACTCACCATCGACAGACGAACGCCGTACCTCAGGCCTGCCAAATAGCTCAGATTCATATGAACTTCAATATCTTGGCTTCTGCTTCGTTTCTGCTTCCCTATAATTTTTTTGTTAGGGAATAATAAACAAAAAGCACGATAAATCTGTCAGCTACAATGCAAACTCATTTCGACAAGGATTCATTGTTTAAACACTAGCGTTTGTCAAATATATAAATATTTGGAATGTAAGAAGCCGAGTTCTTCGTCACAAGTCGTCGAATCAACAAATCAAACGCTGTCTGAATACCAATACCTATTTTTGCATTAGTAATATTGACAAAGAATAGGGAGCCTATTATACAAAAAAATGACACGGATCTGCTCCGTATGTGTATAACATGTGTAACAAGTGTATGTGTAAGCCATACGTTTGTTGGCAGAGTCAGCGACACGTTCGTTAAACTTGTGGTGGAAGCACAATTACGTGGATGTCGCACGTTGTTCATAACAAGCACAAGCATGTGCCGCGTTAAGCTTCATATGATAATCTCGTTCGCCATTTTGCATGACGCGATTTTCTAAGACGTATAGTTATCTGTGTTATTAATACTTATGCAAATGGTCTGCTGATAAGTTACTGTTATATTGCTATGTGATTAATCTCGTAAGCTTCTTGGTTGTTTGGTTTATTTTTTTAGCGTAGTTTTTTTGCTCTCTGCATGTTGTTAAGAAGAAAGTATCTCGGTTAGGATCCTTCGCGAATGTTATTCCCGGCATGCGCCATGCGGCTCACTCAGTAGGGCACACCGGTTGGTCTTCATGGTGCTGGCGTTGGACTAGCCGTGCGTGTGTTGTCTTGTCTCAAGTTATTTTTTTTCTTGGATATATATCTGGATATCATCGAGATGTGCATTTTGCTGGTTGATTGAGTTGAGGCGAACATACATCAGGAGGAAGCATAGGTGACAGTGAGGTATAGTGTTTCCCCTAAAGCCCAGTTCCCGGTGCGTTTCAGCAGACTGGGAAGATGGTAAGCGTTCAGCTTCTTGTGTTGATAGTGTTTTCGGGTGTTCTCATATATGCCAATATGTGCATATATCATGATGTGGAAAGTTGAGAATCGTGACTCGGTGAGTCATATTTCCTGTATATGTATGTATATGGTCTTGGCGTCAGTCGGGGCAGAGGCTCCCGGGTCGTATGTTAAAAAGGTACCTTGTATCGTTTGAGGCTGAGATCATCGTTTCGTTTGGAAGATTATTGAAGCATCTTGTTGCGTTTGTGTTCACGTCAGATGACGTTTGTTTCGCACGTCATAGGACGTTTGCGTCGCGTCGAAGGATACGCAGTTACGCATGTCGCATGTTACGCACCAGGGTTATGACTGATGCTGGTTTTCAAATATACTTCAAAGAGTTTTGTCAAGTTTTTAGCACTGCACTGTAAAAAAAAATCACTAGCCAATTTTCGAAATGAGGACGTTCAACAAGTTCTTCCCTTACTCCTCGTCAGATCATAACAGGAGATTATCAGTAAGAGCCCTGTAAGTTTAACAGTGTCCGTGTTGAATAAATGTATACAAGCCGAAGTATAGTATACACAACGGCTTAATGAACAATGCACCGTGCTGACGATAGTTTTGCGCAATGTTAAAGAAGCAGACACAACCTAATCATTACGTATCCGCCGGCGGCTTGCTCCAGACCAGTTTCACACTAGCTCAAGTATTACGTCATTATAATATTAGCTCAGCTGATAACGCTCCGCCTAGCACATGCTAAAAGACAACCTTGCGTGTGAGCCAGATTCTTGGAAAGTCGTTGATTATCCGGATAGATCGGCGGGGTTGATTCTGAGGGTGTACCCCAAGTATTTTCCCCCAGTTTTTCCTTTGTCAGAATAGTATTAGTATGGTTCGAAGCTGCTTTTAAAAAGTAGCTAACGGTTTCCGGGTGGCCGCCATTGCTGCGTCGCGTCAGTCACTACCAACGTCGTGCGCGCCGGTCTGCTGTCTTGATATTAAAGGTAAGCCATCAGTTGCTATTTTCAGTCAGATTTCCAGTAGCCTTAGAGGTTATCTTTTATATACGCCATAGTAAAGATACTGATGACCTGTTTTACAGAGTGGATCCTTTTGTGAGGAAGGGGGCAGCATTTCGTCATGTTGACTGTGGTTCCTCATTTCAATTGTTTACCTTCAATCTTGATATCAATGCTTGAACATTATTTCTCATGAAATTAATTGCCCCTAAAGTAGGTGTTGATAAGAATAGGCTTAGTACAGTCTGAGTTCTCTGGCATTTCATATTTTTCACCAAAGTTAAACTATTCCGTAAAGTTGGAATGAGATGTAATGAATTGTATTGGTGGTTTAGGGCATACATATTGCCGGTATTAGTTCAGTAATTCACCTACCCAGTTTATGATATTATTGAGGTCCCTAATACTGACCCTGCCGGCTGACCACTCAACCAGCCTGGACCGCGCCCCCGGACCGCGTGGCCGCCGCAGCAGAACACATCGCGGCCGGCGCTCCCGGCATCGGCAGCGTGGATCCCGGGGCGGCAAATCATGGTCCGTCAGCAACGGTAACTTTCTAATCTGTTCGCTTAACATTCAATCGGTTAAGCCCAAGACCGTCGAGCTTACTCGTGAGCTCCAGTTTTTACACTACGATATTGCAGTGCTGTGTGAGACTTGGCTCAAGCCCCACGTGCCAAATCGCCTGCTTGTTCCCGGGCTACTCCCTGCATCGCTCCGACCGCAAGTTTGCACCCAAGGGGTACGGCGGAGTCGCGGTGCTCTCCCGCGACGGCATCGAGGTAAAGAAGATCGGTGTCCCCGCCTCCGCCAACAACCTGAATAGACTTGAGTCGCTGTGGAGCTTGTTCCGATGGGATCGCAACAAGGTAGTGATCGGCGCCGTTTACCGCCAGCCCAGGAACACTTCCGCTGCACTGGATGCCGACCCCGACGATCTGGAGTGGCAGTATCAGCACGTGATTTTGAACTATCCCGATTGTGCCGTTGTGATGACAGGTGACCTTAACTGTAATATGTTAGGTGACGTTAACGCTCCTGCACGTCGCAGACTGTCCGCATTTTTATCTGTCTACTCACACACAAACCGTCACTGAACCCACGTTCTCGTCAGGCTCACTTTTAGACGTTTTTATCATCAACCGTGATCTTGTTCACAACACTGGTACTCGTCACTGTCATTTTAGCCCTCATAAGTTCATCCGGATGTCTTGTAAACTACCTAAGCCTCGCCATAGACCTACTGTCGTGCGTGCTCGAGTGCTACGTCGCATTAACACTGATGCCTACCATCGCGATCTGGCTGCTGTCGATTGGTCCGCTGTGCTCGCCACTAACTCGGTTGCGGTGAAGTGGGAGCTGTTTTCCAGCCGGGTACGGCTTGTTATCGATCGACATGCCCCTTTTAGAGATGTTAGGCTTAGGAACCCGGTGGCTCCGCCTGTATCCGACCAGACCCGTGACCTGATTGTCCGTAGAGGCGTAGCTCTGCGTGCCGGCGGGCACGCCTCCACCGAGTACTGCCAGCTCAATCGGGAGGTGCGCTCAGCAATTCGTGCGGACAGCAGGTGCGATATCACCGACAGGATCCGTGACGATGGCCCTAGCGCCCTCTGGCGGCACATGCGTCACATCAACACTGACAAGCGACCAAGCCGGGGCGTGCTTCCAGCTGTCACTCCCGACGTCATGAATTATTATTTTGTCGGCGTCGGCCCGCGGGTGGCCGCAGAGGTTTCCGCGCTCGGTGCCGTCCAGGAGGTGCCGGTGCGGCTGCCGTGCGTAGGCGCCTGCGCTTTTACCCTGCAACCCATCACCCTCAGTAATTTGCACCTCATCATGTTTAACATGCGCAACACATCCGCGTGTGGCAACGACGGTCTTTACATTCGCATTTTTAAACTTTCATTCGACACCATCGGCCCTCTTGTACTGCACATCATCAACTCTAGCATCACTTTTAACGAAGTCCCAGCAGTCTGGAAGCATGCCCTGGTACACCCGATACACAAGTCCGGGATCCTGACAATCTTTCCAACTTCCGTCCCATCTCAAACCTTCCTGTCATGGCGAAGGTAGTGGATAAGGTGGTACAGCACCAGCTCCACCACTACCTCGCATCCAACCATCTCCTCTCCCCATCCCAGCACGGTTTCAGGCCCCGGCACTCTACCGAGACAGCCCTCATCAACATCTCAGACCGCGCATTTTCCGCCATGGATCAAAGTAAAATTTCGCTCCTTTGTCTTATCGATTTGAGTCGCTGCTTCGATGTCATCGATCATGCCAAACTGCTAGCCAAATTGCAGCTTTACTGCATCGACACTTCCTGGTTTGCTAACTTGTGTTCCCGGGCTACTCCCTCCATCGCTCCGACCGCAAGTTTGCACCCAAGGGGTACAGCGGAGTCGCGGTGCTCTCCCGCGAGCCATACGCAGAGCGTCAGTCTCTCCTCAACATTGATATCGACATCTCGTCCAATCACTCAGGGAGTTTTCCAAGGCTCCTCTCTCGGCCCGCTACTCTTCACTCTATTTGCAAATGACCTCAGCCTGCATGCCGCTGGCGCTTTTGTCACGCAATACGCCGACGACACCCAGGTTCTCGTCTCTGGCCAAAAATCCGCCCTTCCGGCTCTGATCAGTGACATGGAAGCAGCCCTATCCTCCCTGGACGCGTACTTTCGGTCAAGCGGTCTTAAAGTAAACGAAACAAAATTTGAGCTTCTCCCTATCGGCACTCGGCAAAACTTACGCAACATGCCCTCGTTCACAGTTAAATTTCGCAACACGGACCTCGTCCCCGGTAACGAAGCCAAAAATCCCGGTATCACTTTCGACCGTTATCTTCCTTGGGATTCACACATTGAGCAGCTGTCTCGGAGGTGTGTTGGTATCCTGACTGCCATCTCTCACCTACGTCACTACCTACCACCCGGCTGCCTACCCACCCTCGTCTCGGCCCTGGTCTTCTCGCATATCCGCTACGGACTCGCAGTGTACGGTAACGGTTCTGGAAAAATCTGGCTATCATCCCAAAAATATTCAACTTTGCAGCTCGCATCATTTCTGGAAAGCGCAAATTCGATCACATCTCTGGCGTGCGAGAGGACCTGGGCTGGCTGGATTCCCCGGACTTTGTCGTCCATCACACACTAATTCTGCTCAACAAGGTCCGTCGCACTGGGCAGCCTGAGTCTCTGGCCGTCCAATTCCGTACAAGCCGCGAGCGACCCAACCACGTGCGTAGCACCTGTAGAGACGACCTGCTGAGTCTCCCCAACATACGCGGCTCAGCAGCGGGTAAAAGGCAGTTCGTGTATCGTGCCGCTGACCAGTATAACTCGCTGCCACCTGAGTTTACCGTCATGCCTATCACATTGTTTAAGCGCGCATTGAAGAGGCGACTGGTGTCTGGTAACGATGACGATTGCCGCTGATGGGCTGATCTGATGTGACGCAGACTGATATGTTCATTTCGACTTTTAACTGTACTGTATGCTTGTATTTTACCCACTTCAACGCCATCATTGTGTGACTCTCTGCCAGGAATAGCCCCTTTGGCTTCGGCCATGTATAGGGGACGGCTTCTACGAGGTCAATAAATAAATAAATACATAAATAATAGAAGAAGAGTAGTCAGCAGACCACCTGATTACCATCACGCAATACAGACCACCTGATATTACCACAGACTGAAAGGTGGTCTATCTTTGACGACTCACACTAAAAGCTGGAGTTTTTGCAGCTGTTCGCCGCCAGGGACTGCTAGTGAGTCGGAGTGTTATGACGTCACAAGCAAATGGTACCAGTTATATAATAAATATGTACTTATTTATAAATTAATTAAAAGATCAAGATAAATATTTTGAGTTTACTGGTACAATTTGCTTGCAACATCATAACACCCTGGCTCACTAGCGGTCACTGACGGCCAACTGCTGCAAAAACTCCAGCTTTGAGCGCAAGCCGCTTTGACTGTCTACGATATGGTCTGGTCACTGGTGGGTCTAGGTGGGGGGGGGGGGGGGGGGCAACAGCCCCCCAGTATGTTCTGCAGTGCAGCGAGCAAATGCAAGCAGATCATTCTAAACGTGGGGCCCTGCGACGGTAATTGCTGTAAAGGCTAGGCCAGGTTTGATTATCTTCTTATCTTCTTAATCTTAATTTGATCAGAATTATGCATCGTTTTTGGTGAAGTCATAGCTTTGGTATTACTGGTACACTTTTCTGTCTGTCATAGTAATACTCTCTTCTATTAGGGACCTCAAGAACATCATTAATGGGAGGTGAATTACTGAACTATTACCCACATTGCCAATACCATGAAATTGTCCAGGCTTCTGAACGGTGTGCTGACAAAACTTCTAAGGAAATACTTCTAACGACAACTTCCAAGTAAAAACTTAACACGCGTAAAAACTGCCAATGGGAAAATTAATTTATGCCAAAACTTCCAAAGCAAAAATGTATAAACTACAAAACTTCCAAACGTCAAATCCTCACAACAAAGCTTCCAATTAAGTTACCTCCAATTACAAAACTTCTAAGCGACAAAACTTCCAACTAACAAAACTTCCAAAGCCAAACTCGGGGTCCTATAATTTATTTGAAGCCAGGGTGCAGAGTGGAAAATTGGGCCTAAAAAGGTCACTATGAAGAGTGGAAAATTCAGCCTAAAAAAGATCTCACCCATCAGACATGCTAAAACTAAGAACAGACTGGACTTTTCATGATAATGGTTGTGTATGTTCACTAAACACCAACATGCCATGAATAGCATGACAGTCTAATATTTTTACGTCAATAAGTTTTGGTAGATTACCCTATCTGAAATTTTGGTTCTTTGAAATGAAGAGGGCAAGTGTGTTATTGTGTTTCTTACTTTTTGTTTTGCATTATGTCTGCTTGTATACTTTTTTTAGTCAAGAAGCAAATTTTTGCAGTGGCATCATCACCTACCGAAGGTTAACCCTCGCCAGTGCAGGGGGGGGGGGGGGGGTGCCACCCCCTCGGTTTTTCGGGAATAACGCGTAAATATCAACCGATTACGATGAAACTTTCAGTACTCTAATTGTGAACAATTTGACACATATTCTGAAGCAAAAAATTAAGTTGTAGGTCACATGACCCGTGACCTTTGACCTGTTTTTCAAGGTCATATCAGGCGCAACTGGCGTCCCGTAGTATTGATCCTTGTAACTTGTGCAGTTTCAGTGTTTTATTGTTCAGGAGCATATGTTCAGGTGTTACAGGTGACAGTTGTGGTTTCATTGAGATTTTGACCTCGATTGACCTTTTCAGAGGTCAAGCGAGGTCACTGGCCTCCGATGACCTCATATTACTTTTTTGGCTTCTGGTAGTTTCTAGGACATTTTGTGACGCTGATTTCAAATATGGGATCCATTTGACATAATTATATATTCCACTGGGGTCATGCGCCCCCACAGGTCAACCGAGGTCACTGACCTCAAATGACCTGACATGACCTTTTTGGAATTTGGCAGTTTCTAGGACATTTTGTGACGCTGATTTCAAATTTGGCACCCATTTAGCATAATTATATGCTCATTCGCGATTATAGCTCGATTAAATTCAATTTATACGCATTTACATTTTGGTTGAATTTTGGGTCATTGACATGACCTCAGAGGTCACCTATTGACCTAGGACCTTTCAATCGGGTATCAATGGCTTTCTCTAGTGACAAGCAACACGCTCGTTTTTTAATCGAAGCTCTAGCCCAATTAGGAGCGAAACGCTAGGGAGTTGTACCCCCCCCCCCCCATGTACGGTCACGCACTGATCGGACGCTGCACGGGCGAGGGTTAAGGGGGAATGGTGGAAACCACTTTTTGTCATGCAATACCCATAAGCATTTGCTTACATACCCTGCCTTGAGGGGCTTTATGTCACCTTTAGAAGAGCCTGATTTTACCAGTTTCAATTCAGATGCAGTCTTATTATTTAATATCAAAATCTGGTCATTTTTAGTGACATAAAAAACATTTCACAACGTTAGGATTATGATGGCTATAGGTCATGCCATTTTATATTCAAATATGCAATTTCTTCATTCTTGAAAACTGTTTCCAATGGTTGTGTTGCCAAGGCAATGTAACCGTTGTCACCAGGCTTATCAATGTTGAGTACCTAAGCACTAAGCAGTGCACTTTGCTGTGAGAGATACATGCCACAGTTCCATGTCAACTGAATCAGTGACAACTGAACCAATGACAACTGAACCAGTGACAACTGAACCAGTGAAAACTGAACCAGTGAAAACTGAACCAGTGACAACTGACCCAGTGGCAACTGAACCAGTGACACATGAACCAGTGACAACTGAACCAGTGACAACTGAACCAGTGACAACTGAACCAGTGACAACTGAACCAGTGACAACTGAACCAGTGACAACTGAACCAGTGGCAAATGAACCAGTGGCAACTGAACCAGTGACAACTGAACCAGGGACAACTGAACAGTGACCAGTGGGGCATCTGAACGCCACCCTGCCAACTCAGTTCCTACGGAGAGTAGGCGGAATCCAAAAGCACCGTTCGATAGCTCTTCGAAAATCATGTCGAAACGATTTGGTCGTTATTTGGCTTAGGTCAATATTGAGTTCACTAGAGGTCATCAAAGGTCAAATTTTCCAAGTATAGGACTTTGCTCCAGAAACTTCCTTATATCTTGGGGAACTATGATAGCTAGGAACAAACAAAATGCAATCGCCACTAGTATTCTCAAATTTTAGCTCAGGTCAATAGTTTATGCTCCAGAGGTTACCAAATGTCACGATGGCATTTTATTCCAAAAACTTTTTTGTTGTTGTTGTGAATAACTGTTTTTTGTGAATTGTGAAAACAGAGCGCAATAATTTTAACACCATCGTGTTTATCTCGTCAAGACGCTTCGCAACATATTAATGGTGACCTGGTTAGGTCAACTTCAAATGTTTACCTCAGTTGTCACTGGCTCAGTTCTTACTGGTTCAGTTGTTACTGGTTCAGTTGTTACTGGTTCAGTTGTCCTGGTTCATTTGTCACTGGTTCATTTGTCACTGCTTCAGTGGTCCCTGGTTCAGTTGTCTCTGGTTCAATTGTTCCTGGTTCAGTTGTCACTGGTCCAGTTGTCACTGATTCAGTTGTGACTGGTTCAAATGTCCCTGATTCAGTTTTCCCTGGTTCAGTTTTTCCTGGTTCAGTTGTCCCTGGCTCAGTTGTCACTGGTCCAGTTGTCACTGGTCCAGTTGTCACTGGTCCAGTTGTCACTGGCTCAGTTGTCACTGGTTCAGTTGTCACTGGTTCAGTTGTCACTGGTTCAGTTGCCACTGGTTCAGTTGTCACTGGTTCAGTTGTCACTGGTTCAGTTGACCGTGTACCACATGCAACTTTACTGCACTATGAAATATGCTAGCTTATGCTATAAAAGAGACTTGTTGTTTATATCATGTCAAATATGTATATCATGTCATGCGGTGTATGACGACATCCCCTGATTCTCTACCCCTGTCCCCGCCAGACGCGCCGCCGGCACACACGGCTGCCTACGACTGCTGCCGTCCTGCGAGGCTGTGTTTCTCGGTCGCTCCGGCCAGTGGCGGCACCAGCTGGTCTGCTATCTGAGCGGCGGACCGGGTCCGCTGGCCGCCTCGCAAGAGCTGCATGCCGGCTCCGTGGTGCCGGATTCTGGGGCCTGTTCGCCGACGCCTCTCAGCAGCGGGTGGACGCCGCTCTGCTGCTGGCGCCGACCGGAGCTAGCGCGCCTGAGCCGGCCGAGGCAGTCATGTGCCGGAGTGGCTGACTCCGACTGTGGTTCCTGGCGTGGCGGGCTCAGCTGCTCGATATGGACCTGTTTGGGTTTCTGGCAGAGCCAGGGCCGACGGCGGCAGGAGCCAGGAGACACGGCTTGTGGCGGCGGCGTGTCGCCGGCTCGCCCCTGCTCGGCATCCACCTCTGCCTCGTCGAGTACTAGGTGTTTGTGCTGGTGCACGCGCGGCGGTTGGGACCTGCAGTACGTTGCAACCGTCTGCTCACCGGACCACTCTCATCGACTTTGGATTCACCGAAGGTACAGAGGCGGATGGAACGGGATGGGGAGCAAAATGGGGTTAAGGAAATTATGGTTTCTTTATGTAGCTGATTCACTGATAAAACTTTTTACTCCCCCAAGGGAGTATCTTGGGATTTGTCTATTTGTCCACCCCCCTTACTCCATAGCTACTCCAGTTATACACCAGAATTGCTCCCCATTAATCCCAAGTAACTCCCCCATTTCCTAAATAACTCCGAGGTTACTCCCCCTAGATATTCTTATCTTACTCCATGAGTGCTCTATACTTACTCCCCTAGTTACCCCAATGTTACTCCGCTACTCAGTTAACTATTGGGTTACTCCCCCTAGATACTCCGCACATACTCCGTAGTTACCCTGAGGTTACTCCCCATACTGAGATAATTGTTTACTCCCTCGGGGGAGTATGTTGGGATTTGTCTATTTGTCCACCCCCCTTACTCCATAGCTACTCCGGTTATACACCAGAATTACTCCCCCATTAATCCCAAGTTACTCCCCCAATTCCACCGTAACTCCGAGGTTACTCCCCCTAGAACTCCGTACATACTCCGTCGGTACACCCATGTGATGCCCCCTGGTTACGCCGAATGTACTCTGTCCGACACGATTAGTGTTAAAATCCAGGGACAGAAAAAAATGTATATTGCACGTTACCTCGCAAACATCGATACAACATAACATACACAATAAATGCCGAGCAACCTGCTCCCTGACGGCGGTGTCTCGCCTACCAAAAGGTGAACAACGTGTACACAAAGGTCTAGGTGAAAACAATGTGTACACAAAGGTGTAAAGCTTGAGTACACAATGTGTACTCAAGCTATCACAAGAACGAACAAAACGTGACTGTCGAGCTTAACTCGCCGACGGCGGCTCCTCCAAATAGTCAAAACGCATGCACAGCACAACACTGTAAATCTGAACTTCGCATCACGCATGCACCTGACATCTTACGGGCTTCCGCCGGTAAGATCCTGCATCACAGACTTCGTCTCCGCGTTCGGCCGAGTTTCTGGGGATATTTTGAAGACGTACCTGCACAGTACCCACATCAGGTTTTTCACTGTTGAAGGTTTTTGATGGAAGACAAACATGGCAACACCTAGCAGCAAGATCGCCTCCGCGAGCTCTGCTGCCCGGGCGACCTCGTGGCCTTCTATGTAAACCGCGCAACCGGCATCCGGCTCCATCGTCTGGATGTTAGGGTTTGTTGATGGTGATTCTGGCTCATGCAGCAGACCGTCTTGACTCACCAGTCGCAGGAACGAGTCCGCAGCCTCCTCTGAGGGTCAAAAACAAGCACCAAAATATACATTTTCACAATATGAATTTTGGAAACAGGCAGGTAAGCTAACATTTGAAACTATAGTTATTGTCCATATCCTTAAACAAAAAGCAAATAACGTTATATAGTCAAGCTCCGGATGCTTACAAGAATTACATTTTCCAGATTTAAAACCGAATAAACACGCAACCTTGCATATTATCAACGTCACGGTTACGAAAAACAGAATTGAGTAACAAACAAAAGACAAAAGCACGGCACACATGCATATACGCATTAACCATAAACGTTTTTGGCAATGCCGAGGATGAAAATAGGTCTATGCACACGAGACGCATTAAATAAACAACGTATCGGTTCAATACAAACTAATATATTTACGCTCGCACGATTGCACACGCGTACACGCGCGCACACGTACGCGCACACGTACGCGCACACGTACACGCACACGCACACGCACACGCACACGCACACGCACACGCACACGCACACGCACACGCACACGCACACGCACACAGTGTGGACACATTCACGCAAAAGTAGGCTTTGCATAACATACCAACAATTAGGAGCGGTATCATCCACATGAACAGCACCTGGGCCGTGCACGAAGTAGCGATAACACCAGACCGCCGTTCGCAAATATACCTACCTTTCGAGCAGAATGTTTTCGATGCTACTTGCTCAATCAGAGCTTCAAACGCTTCTCGGTATTTTTCTTCTACCGGCTCTCCGGCCAAGAGGGCCATCTCTGTCCACAGCTGAAACAAGGTATGGAGAATAAGAATAAAGAAACGGAAGTACCGCAGATTGCTTTACTTACACCAAAAACCTACAAACCATGTTTTACGTGCTGTTACTGATGTTGCTGTTGCTACTGCTGATGATGATGCATCATTTTTATTTATTATATACATTTTAATATGAAATTTGAAGAAATAAAAAATATACAAATATACATAGATAGATAGATAGATAAGCACCATCAGATCTGAACTCTAAAGTAGATAAATGGCGCCATGCTCGTACATACGTACATACATACAGGTCATTGCAGTCACCTACCCCATCCGCGCTGAAGAGGAACTGGTGGTTCGCTTTCAGCCTCGCCATTCCTTTTTTGTTCTTGCGGCCTACGATGTCCCGCCGTCGAACGTGTAGCGTGGCTCGAAGTTGCTGATGGCGAGCGTCTCCCTCGCTTCGACCGTGCTTCAAGTCATTCTGGCACCGTTCGATGTCTATTAAGGACAGCTGGCTGGGCGGCTCAGGGTCGTAGTTCGGCAGTCCGTCGACGGAGATCCTGGCGTCCTTCTTCTTGCACGATCGCCGTTCTTTTTCGCTCGGACTACAGCAGCGTTTCCGATTGTTCTTGAACTTGGAGCCGATTTTCTTCGCGAGATAATCCTGCAAAGACGGTAGGCATAATGAAGTGTTAATTGAACTTACTTTCAAACAAATACATTATTTTGCATTCATTTATATCTTCTCATATCCGTATTGTTTCTTTAGGGTGCCCACACGCCCAAGGGCGGATCTAGACGTGTTTTTGTTGTGTGTGTGTGTGTGGGGGGGGGGGGGGGGGGGGGGAGCAAATCCAGTGGCGTATTTCCCATAAGTTGTTGAGCAGGTGAGCAGGGGAGGGTGGGGTAGCCGTCTGCGAAAAGTTGTTGACCGGGGGGGGGGGGGGGGGGGGGGGGGGGGGGTAGCAGACCGTCAGTCGTCAGCGAGAAGTTATTGACGGGAGGGGGGGGGGGGTAGAGCGGGCCGTCACCCGTCCGCCCACTATACTTCCGGCCTTTGGGGGGGGGGGGGGGGGTGGCAATCATGGTTCCAGGACCTTTTGGGGGACCATGACCCCCCCCCCCCCTGGATCCGCCCCTGCACACGCCATTGACTGGGGGGGGGGGGGGAGGGGCGTTAAACGCCCCCCAGTCAATGGCGGGTTAACCCTCGCCCGGTAGGGTAAAATACCTACGTGACCGGGTGTGGGGGGGGGAGGGGTGGTACGACCCTCCCTGGCGTTTCGCCCCTAACTGAGCTAGAGCTTCGATTAAAAAACGAGCGTGTTGCTTGTGACGAGAGGAAGCCGTTGATACCCGATTTAAGGTCATGGGTAATTAGGTGACCTCTGAGGTCATGTCAATGACCCCCAAGTCATCCAAATTGTAAATCCGTAGCAATTGAATTTACTCGAGCTAGAATCGTGAATGAGCACATGATTATGCTTAAAGGGAATGTTTCACCTTTGCATTAGTTTTAAACTGAGATAGCCATTATCTTGGCCAGTATTGAAATGCCTAAATTACTAAGGTCATTTTCCCCAAAACTTAACCGTTTTTAAGCAATTTAATTTATCATTTGCAAAATGACTCCAGGCTGGTGCAGCCGCTGATTGGCTGACAGCCACTTTTTCAGCCAGTCCCACTTTGTCAGCCAATCAGCGGCGGTCTGTAGTTCAATAATGACGTCATTCGCCCCAATCTAAAAACTTAATTTGTATAAAGTGACTTTTCGAGTAAAAAATATCACCATCGTTTTCAGCAGCACTTACTTCATATTTTCTACTACAACCAGTGTATATCTGACAACTTTCAGAAAGGTGAAACATTCCCTTTCAGGGTGGCCAAATTTGAATTCAGCGTCACAAAATGTCCTAGAAACTGCCAAATTCCAAAAAATTCATGTCAGGTCATCTGAGGTCAGTGACCTCGGTTGACCCGTGGAAGCGCATGACCCCAGTGGAACATAAAATTATGCAAAATGGATCCGAGATTTGAAATCAGCGTCACAAAATGTCCTAGAAACTGCCAGAAGCCAAAAAAGTCAGCTGAGGTCATCGGAGGTGTTACTCGGTTGACCTCTGAAAAGGTCAATCGAGGTCACAATCTCAGTGGAAACCACAACCGTCACCTGGAAACACCTGTACATATGTTCCTGAACAACAAACACTCGGAAGCTGCACAAGTTACTAGCATCGATACTACGGGACGCCAGTTGCGCCTGACATGACCTTGAGAAACAGGTCACGGGTCATGCGGGGTAGAAGTTCAAAATTGTCGGAGTATGTGTCAAATTGTTCAGAAGTAGAGTACTGAAAGCTGCATCGCAGTCGGCTGATAACTACGCGAGTTATACCCGAAAAACCGAGGGGGTGGCATCCACCCTCCCCCCCTCCCCGGGCGAGGGTTAAAGAACACAAAAACGAAGAACACTTAATGCCATTTATCAGTGGTGTGCATATAACATACATTACAGTGCAACTTTGCTATAACGTAACCACACAATTACTTCTTACCATGGCCTTTTCCTCCTCCACTTCTAGACTTGTCACGATGCAGGGGTACTGGTGAATCAGATCACTAGCGACCTGCCGATAAGGCGCTTTGTCCTTTCCCCTTTCTTCCACGTACCTGCCAACATGGGTTCGATGGACTGGTGAGGTCACAACAAAACACCAAAGGCATCGACCTGGGACAAAATAGTCAACTACGACACTATTGCCTTACTCGACTATGGATAGGGGTCATGTTCGGTAGAAGAGCTTCACAAACACCCGCCAGGTAGCAGCCGCACGCTGCCTAGCAACGTGCTGTCAAACCCGCTGTCTTACGACTTTAACAGCACGTTGCTAGGCAAATTGCGGTTGCCACCTGGCGGGTGTTTGTGGTGCTCTCCTGCCGAACAGAGCTAGGATTACCGATTTCAAATAAATAACAAAAAACCGCTCACAACCAAGAGTTATCATTGACAATTATTTTCGCTGCAACATAAACAATAATATAATTTTAAGTCGCCCAAAATTAGATCAGCTTGCACGAACATAATAACATATTAGAATACTATCATGTCTTAAAGGGAATGTTTCACCTTTCTGAAAGTTGTCAAATATACGCTGGTTGTAGTCGAAAATATGAAGTAAATGCTGCTGAAAACGAAGGTGATATTTTTCTCTCGAAAAGTCACTTAACTTTATACAAATTAAGTTTTTAAATTTGGGATGTCATTATTGAGCTATAGAGAGCTATAGAGAAAACCGTAACGCTGCCATTTGGCAGCACAATCGTTTCAGACAATGCTGGCGATTTAAATGCAAATATTGTGAAACTGTGTACAGAACACAATGACGAGTGCGAGGCATTGCGATAGCTCAATATTTATTGTATTTAAAAAAAAACAATCAATCCATAACTGAGACTTCAAACAACGTGAAAAACTTCAACTTAGACCGCAACCTATCGCGTTGGCCGTTGTTTACATCGTACTCGGTAATCCAGCCAAGATTCGAGAAATACAGGTAGTCTGACTTCCAGGACCAACAATCTTGAAGTGGCTGTCAGCCAATCAGCGGCGGGACCAGCCTAGACTCCATTTTGCAAATTATAAATTAAATTGCTTAAAACGGTTAAGGTTAGGGGAAAATGACCTTAGTATTTTCGACATTTCAATAACGGCCAAAGATAATGGCTACCTCAGTTAAAAACCAATACAAAGGTGAAACATTCCCTTTAAGTATAACAAAAACGTTCACTAGTGTGTCAGAGGTTAATATCCTCCAGGTTGAGGATGATGATGATGATTGGGGTTTTCAGGCGCACCAGGTTGAGAAGAAAGTGCTAAGCAACACGTTATTGCATACTTGTTTAAATCTGTTCAGAGGGTAAAGGGAAGTAATTGAAGTACATGTATATCCAGCTTGTGCTTTATGTTACAAGGCCCTCAAATGACCCGACTGACGAAGGAGCATTGCTCAACAAAGATATGTGCAAAAACAAAATGTTTCGGTAATTGTTCCGTTGGCATGTTGTTACAATACAAAAATGTTCTTAAACCATCAACAATCAGTCAACAATGAATAATCAAGCCTTTGATCCTTGGAACTATGTCACGAACGAACAACAAAACAAAAACTGTAATATATCTGCTGCCGTCTTACGGTGTTCTGTGTGCCGCTATGTACGTGTCAAAGATCGCCTGCATGATGTCGCTCCAGTCGGTCCATGCCAACTTGGTGCTGCTTTGGAGTCGGTCTCTCGTTGCGCGGCTTAAAAGCCCAGGATCCAAAGCCAATTGCCTGGAAAAAATGAAGAATGTCGCGACACCCATTCGGAATATCATCAGACCGTTGCCGTTATTACGGGACGGGAAACCTAGGGTCTAATGACATAAAAGGCAATAAAGTCGTAAGGTCATCGAGGGACGCTATTTCTGCTTTGCATACTGGTGGTTCCCGTTCATTTGCACCCCACAAAACAAATTTTACAAGAAAGATCAATGAATGTTCTCAGTGATAATGAGTACCTACCGTCGGGGGTTGTCGGCTTCCACCACAGGGTCGTCCACAGTGTCTTGAATCACAGCCAGAGTCTCCATCTGCCCCACAGACGTCGACGGAGTCGACGGCACGCTTGCACTGGAGTGCTGGTGACCGGGCCTGAGCACATGTAACGAAAAACAGACTTAGCACACTGAAAGCAAGCTACCCAACGTACCACCTGTAAAGGTTTTGTTTACTACACTGCAGCACGAGGTCACTTGTTGATCTATACTTAAGCTAACCTAAATTGGAGAAGTCCAGGGTCCAAAGTAGATGGTCTGAAAATAAATGTATGTCGCGACACCCATTCGGAATATCATCAGACCGTTGCCGTTATTACGGGACGGGAACCCTAGGGTCTAATGACATAAAAGGCAATACAGTCGTAAGGTCATCGAGGGACGCTATTTCCGCTTTGCATATTGGTGTGGCGCTTTTATAATAGTGTTTAGATACTGAGAGAATGGTGTGGATTACACTGTATTGTGAACCACATCAGCATTTAAATACAGCGTAACTTACACTCCTGACGATGCAATGCCTCTTCCATTGTATAAATATGAACGATGAGCAGGCCAGTTTCACACAACCGCACGAAACCAAGATGTTGTTTAAAACAGGCAAATACATTGTGAATTACATCTTCTATGAAACTCCCCTGGATCATGATTCAGGAGATAGAAAATAGAATAAGTACTAGAAGAAAGACGAAAAATAAGAAGAAAAAATAAGAGGAAACAGTGACATTAGCACGTATGAACAGATGTGTTCATAATCAAGTCGGAGATATATATCTTTAACATTTCCCTTTTATGGGCGCCCGACGAAACAAATTTTACAAGAGAGATCAATGAATGTTCTCTGTGATTATGAGTACCTACCGTCGGGGGTTGTCGGCTTCCACCACAGGGTCGTCCACAGTGTCTTCAAACACAACCAGAGTCTCCATCTGCCCCACAAACGTCGACGGAGTCGACGGCACGCTTGCACTGGAGTGCTGGTGACCGGGCCTGAGCACATGTAACGAAACACAGACTTAGCACACTGAAAGCAAGCTACCCAACGTACCACCTGTAAAGGTTTTGTTTACTACACTGCAGCACGAGGTCATTTATTGACCTAAAATGAACAAGCCATAAAGGCATTGGAAATCCTTGATGCTATCCAAACACAAGCCATTCTTTGAAGAATGTCTGAGGATGACGAACTGATACGAACCACGATATAAAGACCGTTTCCGTTAAGGCCATTGACCTTGTTAAACCAATTGTGGGCAAAAACTAGAATAACTAAAGTTTAACCACAGCACAGATGTAGAATGAAGCGAAACAATACAACGTTGTCTTACAGTTTAGGATGAACGGTGGCAGCATGCTGGGTGACAGCAGAGGAAACCGAAGACTGGATGGACAAGGTGTCGGCAGTGCTCAGGCTCCCTTGCATGCTTCTGGATAGAGGTTCTTCATATGATGCCGCAACAAGCCTCAGCTGTCCTTCATCGGGGATATCATCACAGCCATCCAACGCGACATAGACACCAAATTTCCCATGCAGAAGCTCGAGCCGGTACTCTCCGTCAAGCTTGAAAGCTTTCTTTGCCTCAGTCAGAATTTTAGTTTTACCATTTGTCTTGACCAGCCGATAAACATCATGGTCCTTACCATAGCAGACAGCGTACTCGAACATTTAGATGTCTCGTCTGGAAAGAACACAGAAGTCCATTAGCTTTTCCCTGGTCACACAATATCAAACAATACTCCGTGAACTTTTGACAAATTTCCGATGACATGGGGCGCCGTAACTTCTGCGGATATATGGAGCCTGAGTTTTGTCGAGTTCATTCGATATTCTAGATGCAAGCACCCCTTCAGAGTGACCGGCGTCTACAGCGCCGTACCGATAGCGGTTAACAGTTTAATTGTGCGAGGGCATGGTTTGTAAGCTATTATTCGCATCAAACACGTCGGTGTTCATTGTACGTACCTATTGAGATCGTACAACAAAATGAATAACAAGCAATATTGACAGACATCTAAAATGTTGACTTCAGAAACAAAAACGATCAACTCTGAAATTCACAGCGCTAAACATCGCATACACTCTCGCTTCAGGTCGGGCAGCAGCCGTTACCGGTTAGGTTAGGTTAGGTTACCAAGTCTATTCCATTCCGTTTTCAGTGAAACCACCAACTGCATTTTTACTGCCTACCCCGCATGTCCCCTGTTAGTCACAAAATACATACAATGCCAATAGTACTACAAAGTACACATTTCCAATAGATGATTGCTAATCGTAAATTGTCTATCTAATTTGCTGCCGAATATTGAATGGAACTTCGGCCAAAAGCAAAGAAAAGGTGTGCATACAGCCAATCTGATCACTGACCTGAACGTGAGTGGCGATACGGGAGAGGCAACGAGCAGTGAAGTGATCAACGTCAGACCGGGCTGTACGGGATGAAAACTTTTACTACGACGTATTGCTTATTGCGTACATTATAAATGCCAAGTGGTCGATGGTTGTAAAGTTGAGATGGTTTGACCATCTTGAGCCGGCTGTCTATTTCAACCATGAATGCTTCCAGTCTATCATCCTTCTCAATAACCTTACAGGAGAAGCAGGCGAAGGCGAAATGACCTTCAACTTTCTCAGCCAACACACAGTATACTTTCATAAATGTGGGTTCATCATCATCTGATTTCACTATGAGCACATCGCCAGAGCAGTATAGTGTCCCATTGAAACGGACTTGCTGAAACGTTTCGCAGGGGTTTGATTCCTCCCACAAATCCTGACAACTCTCCTCTACGTCACATGGACGAAGTGATGTTTCATCTAGGCCTTGCTGGTGGAAGTTTGCATCATTCATGATTACACTCATCTTGAACTGGTGCTTCGCTGCCATTGTTGCACACACATTCACGCGGTTCTTTGATGTGCTCAGAAAACTTTTCATTTCCTGGTGCTTCGACTCCCAGCGAATCGTACTATACTTCCTTGGGGGACCATGGCGTCGGATTTGGGATGGATAATGGACGAGGTAATGGAATTTGGGCTTCATAGCAAAGTCAGGGAATTTGGAGTGGAACTCAGAGAGCCAGTCACTGATCTTGTTTTCCAAAATACTGATAGTGTTCTCAGTAAAGTTGTCCGCCATAATTAACTGCACAAGCTGAATGAGACCTGTCAGAACACTCCAATGACATGTATGTGCCTGCAACACTGTGTCAAAGTCTTCCATGGCGTTCATCATCATCAATGGTAGCAACTTTAGTAAGATAGCTGCCTCACTGTGGGTTTCTTTGAAAGTGACCCTGTTGCCTCTAACAGAAGGTGGTTGAGGCTTGTTTGCATCCACCTTATGATATGGGAATCGGTTGAACATTTCCTTGAGCAGGTTCCCATCAATAACCCTAGTGGCCACCAAGTGGGACATGATGCAGTTCAGTGTGTACAACACCACTCCTTCAAATACGTCATGACTGCAATCAACAGCCATTTTTTCCAGAGATTCAAATGAAGTTAAATCATCCAGAGGGCACTTCCGATGAATACCAAAGATCTGACAAGTCTCATGATCATAGTTCTCTCGTTCCAGGATTGCTATCTCAGCTGCATATCCTCTTTGTGTTCTTGGGACGAAATCACTCTATTTGAAGCAGGTTTGTATTTCCTCTGTTTTGGCATGGCAGAACCTGCATATTCTTGCTGTATTACGAAATGAACAGAAGTATCCAGCTACTTCATGAAGAGCTAGGTTGTCGCCAATAAGCAGTTCGACGCTACCCTTCACAGTCTTGAGGCCTTCTGGGCACATATATGTGATACCCTCAGTTTCTAACACCTTTAAGTCCTCCATCAGTGGTCGCAGGATGGCGTCCCACGAAAACTTTTTCACGTGCGCTTTCTGGACGAGCGTAGCGAGGTAGATGTTGTCCAGCCTGGAGCGGATTGGCAAGTTGCCAACAGCAAAATACACTCCAAGAATACTGTACTTGGCAGTCTTGTTGCCAATTGGACAGCTTACAGTTAACTCATCACAGTATAAGATGATCTTAACCTTTTCGTTGCTGTCCTCACATGTATGCACTGACCCATCACATATATGATGGTAAATCTTCTCTGTTCCCTCATGCTGCGCAACACCTGATACCACAGCTTCTCTGAAGTTCTGGTTTTTAAACAGTGACTCCAACTGCTTAGTCACAGGAACAAACTGAAATGTACGCCTTTTCCCATCATCTGAAGGCAATGTTCTTGTCTCTGGTGGAACCAGCAAAAATTCCTTTCTAGCAAAGGAATCTTGCTTAAATTTGCTATCAATCTTGTAAAGAGGCGCTACAGAAGGCAGGTATTTCACATCCACAGACTCATTGTTGGCTTCGTGATCTGAGCACATTTGGTCCCGAACATCAGACGCCACATCTACAGAAAATTTCTTGAACTCTTCCACAATTTCGTCACAAATTTTTTGAGGCACATTTTTGGTTCGCAGCCCCAGAATGAATTTACCCACTCGACTGATATCACTTTCCTTTTTACCGGAGGTCACGGCAGAAGCATTGTGCACTGACGAACACCCAACGTCCGATGAATGACATTCCTCGTCAATCTCTCCAGTTGATGAGGTTTGCTGATCCTCCTCAGCTTCTGGTCACATTGTTTTGTGTGTGCTTGTGCACATGAATCTGCCATGCCCTGGTATCGGACAGGACCTTGCCACAATGCACACATGGAAAAGTCACATATGGATCGGCTCTTTCATGACGTCGAAGATGCTTTACAAATATCCTCATTACATTTGATGTAAACTTGCAACGATGGCACGCAAATACAACCATTTTGCCTGAAAAGGCAATAATCAGATTGCCATTTGTCAGATAGTAGGGGAAATGGTAAGGGCTGCCCAGACTAGCACACAACAATGTGTGTGCACATGTACAGTCGGTCTACTAATGATCTTCCCTTGCCACCACGTGGCACCACATGCAAATCAGCGCTCCTCCAACCTTCTCTAAACTAATCTCATCTTTTTTGGAGGAGCCACTGGAACAGACCCATAGCCTTGGTACCTACTAACCTCACGTCGGAGTACGTCACCGACCGGTATCCAAGGGCGGATCCAGCCGGCCGTTTTGGGGGGCCAAACTGTTTTTTTTAGCGGACCTTACCTACCCCCAATTTCGAATTTCCTCCCGGATTTGGGCCACTTTATTTTGCAACCACACGATTTCGATTTTCCCCCCATTTTTTTTAGGTTTTCGACCTTTTGGGATGTCGAAAAAGGAAAGATGTCAGCTTGCAGTTTGTATTGTTCCGACATTGCCTTACACTGATAAAAACTATGTCAATTGTCAGCTGTGCCCAGGGGCGTCGCCGATAATTTTTTAGTGGGGGGTCGGCTGAAATGACGACAAAAAAATGTACCCCAATTTGTTATGCGCGTATTTAAGCCTTTGCAACATTTCTAATGTGGATTTGCATGTTATAGTAGGTACTTGTTATTTAGCGCCGCGAAGCGGCGCGATTTTTTTTTTGCTCGGGTTTGCCTGATAAAACCCAGAAACATAGGCATTTTTAGATTCTTAGCCTTGTAGAGGATAATAAGCTAAAAATGTTATTCATTCAATTCAGCGTTACGACGAAACGAAGACGATGACGATGGCTTCGTTATGACGATGGCCACTGATGTGACGCCGCGAAGCGGCGTGAACATTTTAATTTTAGGTCGTGGAAAACGCATTTTTAATATTGGAACCAGACCGTGAGTGGAGCCAAGCCTCAGGTAACCCCTTTTCCTGGTTGCACATCTCGGTATGATGCAAAATGTTGAAATGAAGGTAGTTTTTCATATACATTAGCCTCGGTTAGTAAATCACGATGGCCGGTGGCAGTCTGCGCTCAATAGTACATATGATAATAATAACTGTAGTCTGTATACATACCTATGTACCGAACTGTAACAAACAACTGGTAACGGTGCAAATGGTTTCAAAGTAGCAAGAGGCAGACCGACATTTCCGCGCATAAATGGTCCCTGTGGATCTGGAGGAGCCTGGGAGAGATGGCTTGGGGAGATAGTCCTGGCCTGGTCCCCACTATTAGCTCTTCGGGCCAACAAGTTTGGCACCGCTGGAACAGCTTCCGGTTGCCGAAGTCCGCGTCTTTGCGTTCGCGTCGCCTTTTTCGGAACTCGGCAGACAAGCTAAACATGTAGCCCGCTTTAAAGATAATATTTTATGAAGAGAGTTGGCCCTGGGGCCAGCAATTACCGCCAAGGAGAGCCTCTGCAAGACACTTAATGGAATTAATTTTCCAAATTTGTATATGCAATTGCGAAACTTTTGTCATGCCGCGAAGCGGCGCGATTTTTTTCAGTTTTTGACTGAGGCTAGCTTGATTTTGACTGCTGCAATTTTGGGATGCCCAGTACCGTTCTAAAAACGCAAATATAGCATGCATTAAATTTCACGTCTTGGGGGGGGGGGGCAAAACATAGTTTGCCCCCCCCCCTTAAACAGGCTTGGGGGGGGGCATGGCCCCGTTCGCCCCCCCCCCCCTGGATCCGCCCTTGGTCGTGAGTCTAGTTATTCCTTTGTCGACGACGAAATCATTATTTATGAACGTGTTCATTTTTTTTCTGAAAATTTCACAGAACACGGAATTTTATTGTTTTTTATATGCGTTGAGGCTCATATTACAGTTATTTATATATATATATATATATATATATATATATATATATATATATATATATATATATATATATATATATTTTTGGGGGGGACAAAAGACATGTTGGCCCCCCCTTCCAGGCTTTTGGGGGGGGCCATGGCCGGATTGGCCCCCCTGGATCCGCCAGTGCCGGTATCTCGTCCCCTAAAGGGAAATAATGACCTTTTGATTTTGTTAGCAATAATTTCTTAGGCTAACGTTATGTTTTTAAAATTATTTTATTTAAATTTAAGAATTAAATAAAATTATTCCCAAATTCAAAGTTGTAAGTTTGGAAAAAATACAAAACAAGTACCTTGTGTACTTCATGAAGGGCATTGACAAATTCGTCCTTCCCTACCATTGTTAACATCGAGTGCGGCATTTGTGGAGGCTCTGTGACATTTCCGATCAAACTGAGCGCTGCTCGGACACCCGCTTGTAGCGCTTTCGTTCTCCATGGCAACCAGGCGTCAGCCAATCAAAAGCCAGAAAGGGAATACGTTCTGGCTTTTCATTGGCTCACGCCTGGTTGCCATGGAGAACGAAAGCGCTACTAGCGTGCGTTCGAGCAGCGCTCTGATCCGTGAAGCAATCCGTGAAGCATCCGTGATGCATGACTGACTATCAGTATAAGTCATGAATAACAACAACATGCAAACTATATACCAACTCGAATAAAATAAGAGCGGAATGAATTGAACCCCAGGCAAGCTAGTATTCGCAAAGCACTCGGCACTGCGCCACAATAGCAAAAGGTGAGGGAAATGCATATTGGATACAATATTATTACGTCACAAGTTTCTGAAGTGTCAACTACTATGAAATACAGTGATAAAATACCTTTAATAATGATTAACAAGAAAATTCAAACTTAAAACCAATAATTTGAATAAGTCTTTAATTAGCTTTCAACTCGAAATCAGATATATTTTGCAATGCTACACAAGAATGGCACCAGTGACGTCATTAACAAAGCCTGCTACGGGACTTGGGTATACTAATCAGGAACAACTCGCCAAGTGCGCCGAGATGGTTAAGTGCGCCGAGAAGCATGACAATGACTTTGTAAACAAATCGCCGACGCTAAATAGGTCGCCGTCGATGTGCATCGATGAGCTTCTGATTTAATTGCCAGTTTTGTGTTATTGTTCGTTAGTTTTTTTTTGGGAAAAATTCTTATTTTTCATGATAAAATAAAGCATAGTGTTATATACAGCCAGAGACAAACTATACACAACTCCTAATGTTGAAAACAAATGAATCGATTTTCAAAAATTGAGGGTCGCAACCACTAACTATGCCGCGTTGATGTGCATCGATGAGCTTCCGATTTTATTGCCACTTTTTCCAATCGCTGTTAGTTTTAGAAGATCGCCGGGCATATAATCACAACAAGCAGAACGCACAATATATTTTCCACTCCATTGCGTAAAAAACAATACGGGAAAAGCCCGCAGTTTGATGAGGACCAAAAGTACTTGACAAAAGGTCAGAAATAGTGCAAGTACCGGTCGTTAAAAGTGTGGAACGCTTATCAACTTTAACCTGAAATATCTTTCGGCAGGAAAGTTTTCATGCAAAATGTGAAGAATTTACAATATATTTTGATCTCGTCTGGCGATTTCAAGTGCTAACTCCATTTTAGTGGAAAAAGGTCATTATTTCCCTTTAAGACTCACCCCCTATCTGATTTCACCTTACATAATGCAAACATTCCTGAGACGTCAAGAAAATGAGAGAAGATGAACGATAAAGTAGTCCAAGTCACAACTTACCCAAATTCTAAAACTTCAAACAATTAACAACAATTACTTATCAAAACCACACACGCTGATCGAGCGTAAACTGCATGCAGGGGGGTGTCATGCCTATCTCCGTAACGTGTCCACCCTGTCCAATGACTTCACGGTCCCATGACGTCACAGTCACGGTTTCCACCAATGGGGTGGCCGATTCGGGAGCGTTCGAGACCGGCGCGGCCGCCATGTTTGTGTACAGGGGCGGGGCTTGACCTTATATGGGCATGGGCCTTCTACTTTTTGCATGCCTCACTTTGACATCGCCTAGCGGCTCACCCTTGCAATTTATAAGAAAATGGCCGAAGAGCGAGCTACAGAGGACATTTCAATCTATCATTTAGTGCTCAATTCATGCCGCTGGCACCAAAGGTATTGAAATGGTAGGACGTGAAAGTAGGCCAATTTAACACTATTTGAATAGGGAGCGTGTGACGTCACGTGCCCGTGACGTCACGCCATTCGCTGCCTACCCCTGACGGGTCTACCTAGTATCTAGGGCCTTGCTCTGCATGCAGGAGGGGTATCGGGCCTTGGGGGTGTCATCCCTATAGTCGGCCATATGTAAAGACATTGCTACCATAGCTGCCAATATGACGTCATTGGAATAGTAAAATCTGATTGATTCTGAAACGCCCCCTTGTAACTCGGCTCCTATGGGGAGAAGACAGAATCCCAAACTATCATTTGATAGCTCGTCAAAAATCATTTCCAAACTATTTGAGCATTCTTTGGCTCAGATCAATATTGAAGTCACCAGATATTTGTGGGGGCAAAACTGTTTTTTTCCTTCTCGTAAATAATGTTTTACCTAATAAAGATAAGGCAATAATTTTGACGCCATCGTGTTCTCTCATTACAGCGCTTTGAATCATATTCATGAGGACCAGGTTAGGTTAACTTAGAAATTTGACCTCAGGTCAAGGTCAAGTGGTGAGTGATGACTCAAGTAGGTCATGTTGCATAATGGGAGACGTATCTCGACAAGACAAACACATTGGTGCCAGTTTCTGTCAAGTTATTGACATTGACATTTACATAGAGCGTGGATGGCGGCGAGTGGCGAGACTGGCGACTGAGTTACCATCCCAATGACGTCATCCGCTGGCCGCGGGGACGGAAAAACGCTGATGGTTTTACCTGGTTGTATCGACTGTCAAAAATTATGAATTAGTGGTATTTTTCAGAGATGGTATTTGTCAGGGGGCTCACTCCGGCATCTTCAGCATTACGCGTGAAGGTCCCATCCAACACCAGCCTCTGATTGGTCGTGATGTCAACGGTACATGACTTTTGCTGGCCGGCATGATCAGCGTGCAAAATCCCATTGATGCGCAACGTTGTCGCGAGGAATCTGTTTACGGAGCAATATCACGCTATAGAGTGAAATTTCGTCATTTTACCTCAGAGCTTATTTAATTTTCAGTAATTTGCACATTGATCTACGCTTCATAATCGTCAAACAGTACGCTTAAAGCTACGAGACCAACGCGACGTGGGTGTGACAAACAAAGCTTGTTGGCACGACCTGAGGTCAAATTTTGAAGTTGACCTAACTAGAGGCCTGTTCACGACCACCTGCGGTTCGGCAGTTTCCAGCAGGCTCTAGCCCCGCCCCTTTCCTCATGCGTCATCACAAGCAGGCATCTCTTGAACACACGGACATCTCATCCTGCGGTTGCTCCGTGCCAACCGCCGGAACCGCAGCCAACCGCAGCCGTGTGGCGTCATACCGTTCGTCCCATCCCCACTTTTAGTTACCTCCCCACCCCCCTGCTGCCGACCACTGCTGACCGCCGAACCGCAGCCAACCGCAGGGTCCGGGAACAGGCCTCCGATCACCATTAATATGTTGCTTCGAGCGCCTTTACGAGACAAACACGATGGAGTTAAAATTACTGCTATGTCTAACCAATACAAAGTTTTTATTTTACGAGACAAACACGATGGTGTTAAAATTACTGATATATGTCTAACCAATACAAAGTTTTTATTAACAACTTTTTGAAAAACTTTGGTGACCTATGGGGCCTAAACTATTGACCTGAGCTTAAATTTGAGTCAACTAAGGCTATTTTAATTTGCATGAGATTTCGAATGTTTTTTTTCCGTTTGTTACTAGCTCTCATAGTTCCCGAGATATTTGGGGGTTTCTAGAGCAAAGTCCTTCACTTGGAAAATGTGACCTTTGATGACCTCTGGTGACCTCAATATTGACCTGGGTCAAATAATAGCCGAAGTAACTTTGAATGGCCTTGTAGAGAGCTTTCAAACACTTTCCGGCGTCTTGCTAGCCTTTTTAGTTATCGAGTTAGAGGGGGGGGGGGATCCCAATGGGATTTTGAACGCTGATCATGCCAGCTAGCAAAAGTCATGTACCGTTGACGTCACGACCATCAATTTATCAGAGGCCTTGAGACCCTGTTTTTGGCCGTAATAGCCTACCTTTTTTATAGCCTTGGTATTTGTATCCAGTTTCTTTGGTATTTTCGCTAGAATTCCTGGTATCAGAAATTTGTAGCCAAAAGCATGATAATCCCTAGTAATTTATCTGATTTACTGGTAAAAATACTGCATTTCTGACAAATATCCTTTTATTGTACCATATGCTGTGCCAAACCTTAGCTATCCTTACCTAAACTCACTTAACTCATCTCATGGGGCAGGTAATTGCATGGCGGCATCCGGGCCAAGGCGATGGAGACTGAAATCATCAACAATTTGACATTCCCTGTCGTTATGTCTTTACCATGAATTCACATGTATTTGGTGTATCCAACCTTATTGAAGTGAACCCTAACCTTTGGCTCACAGTCAGCCAAAGGAGCAAAATCAATAGAACTTTGGCATTTGGCAGACTGTTGCGCGCCCTAGCGCCCCCCCCCCCCCCCCTGGATCCGGGCCTGCAAATGAATGGAAGTGGAAGTGGTTTCGGACTACAACAATAGGGTAAACTCATATTTTTGGGACATCTCCTAACTCTCATGGATAGGACAGGACTACTGAAGAGGCCTGAGCGCCTGGTTTGCCTGGTCTCGTTGAGCTCTGAACGCTAGCCTGTTCACTGACTAAGTCACGGCACATCATAGTGATGCGCCACCCAGGGGCGGATCCAGGGGGAGGGCACAGGGGGCACGTGCCCCTCCCGAAACATCTGAGGAGGGCCCTTTTCGGTGCGCGTAGCGCGCCGAAAATGGCCGACGATACCGCGCGAAGCGCGGTATCATGGGCTCTCTAAGAGACCACGCAAAGTGGTCTTTAGAGAGTGTAGAGCACTTCAGAGGTCCTAAGAGCCAACAGGGCCCTCTCTGAAAGACCAGAGGGCCCCATGGAAGTTCAAAGGGCCCCTGTCCAGGTCAGAGGGATCCTGGCTAGACCGAAAGGGCCCCTGGGCGAGTCAGAAGAGCCCTGCACATGCCGAATGGCCCCTAGACAGCATAGAGGGCCCCTGGGCAGGCCGGAGGGCCCCTGGGCATGTCGGCAGGGCGACAAAGCAGCCAGCGCAGTCCCTTTCAGATCGAAAGGGTCCCTAAGCAGGCTGGAGTGTCCCTGGACAGACCAGAGGGTCCCTGGAAGTTCAAAGGTCCCATGTGCAGGTCAGAGGGTCTGCTGGGCCCTTTCAATGCTCGGGAATAGGGCCCTTTCAACGCTCGGGAGGAGAGCCCTTTCAGTGGGTTTGAAAAACACCCAAAACTCACACTCTCACACTACATATAGAACATTGTTTGGACGCCTTGATTATTTAGTTGCTAGGATTTGTTTTTCTCGTCAGATGTGACTCTGACTCGTAAGAAGATGAATCGACTCAACTTTGACTTGAGCAGCATCCAGGCGACTCAACTTTGACTCAAGCGACATCCATGTGACTCAACTCTGACTCAAGTTGCGTCCCTATTTTTCTTAAGCGACTCGACTCTGATTCAAGTTGAGTTGAGTCAGTTTTGAGTCAAATTTGACTCACCGACTCGGAGTCAAGCACAACCCTGGGCACTAGATTAGTCAGAGATAGCCCTTGACGGACCTGAAAAGGGCCTGCGCCTGTTTGAGAGGATCCTTTCCAGGCCTCAGATGGTCCTAAGCCGGTCTGAGAGGGCCTTTACTAGGCGACAGAGGACCCTATACCGAACACCAGGCGAGCCATTTGGGCCCGCCTGAGCCAGAGGCCTGGTCTGAGCCCTTTCAGGCCTGGCAATGGCTCTCTCAAACGGACGGAGGGCCATTCAAGTCTGACAATGGCTCTCCAGGCTTAGACAGGGCCCTCTCAGGCCCATCGATAGTACACTCAAAGAGACTGAGGGACTTCTCTTACCGACCTTAGGGCCCTCTCACACCGGCACAGGACCCTCTCAGCACGACCGAGGGCCCTTTCAAACCTACCAGTGGTCCTCCAGACCAGCATAGGGCGCTCTCAAGTCTTGCAAGGGCCCTACAAGACTGACAGGGTGAGGGCCGTCACCGACGGGGGGTCGGGAAGGAGAGGGTCCGGACATCAACTCTCAGAAGGTGGGGGGTCGACCGCCCCCCCCCCCCGAACGCACACACTTTTTTTCGGGGAAAGTTAACAATTTATCATAAAAATTGCCCTTGCAACAGTCAAAATTCCGCTATTATTCCAAAGTTTAAAAACCGGGAAAATTTCGCGACGCTTCGCGGCATGACACAAGTTTCGCAATTGCTTATACAAATTTGGAAAATGGGAAAATTAATTCCATTAAATGTCTGGCAGAGGCTCTTGGCGGTAATTGCTGACCCCAGGTCCCACTCTCTTCATAAAATATTAACTTGTAACCCTATTTGTAACAGGCTCCTGGCTACTCCTATTTGTAACAGGGGGGGGGGGGGGGGCGGATTTCGCCCCCAGGAGATCTCGAGATCTACCCATCCGATTTTCAAAAATCAAACGGCGTTTGGTTCCCCTCATCACGATCTACATTTCTAAAAAAAAATCGACATTTTTGATAGGGGGCAACAGGGGGGCAAAAACTACAAATTTTAGTGTTATATATCATCCAACACAGCTGTCATGTTTATCAACCGATTGTAACACAACCAATGGGAATCGATAGATTTAATTGGAGATTTATGATTTATATATGGCGATCACTTTTGAGAATTCAAAAATAATAGGCGTGTGCAGGTCACTCAATATGGGGGTGAAGTAAATGCGGAATAAAACTATTTTTGTATGTTTAAAAAAAAAATGAAATGGTATGTTATTGTGCCATTAGAAAACACAGTTTAAAATCATATTTTTCGCCATAGGCGGTACCAGGTTAGTGAAAAAGGGAGGTAAAATAGGAAAAATATTAACCGCAGGCATGTTGCTACCCAGCACTATAAATATGTTACTGATCGTAGATAGTTCCATTTTGCATGTTGTACTTCATCATGACGCATCCAGGATCCAACTGGAGAGGCGCAAGACCTTTTGATAAGTATATTATCCGCTATTATGATACTAACTAGTCAACAGTGACGATTTCACTTACAACTTCAATTAACATTGCTTACCCCCCTTTTTACCCTACCTGGACTCGCCTATTATCTCATAATCGTTCGTAGGGTACCCTGTGGCGCGTTTCATCCGAAAACTGCAGTATGTTATGCCATTGTAGGCCCATGCATCTTAGTTTCCTTGCAATAATATGACTCCCTTTCTTCCATTCCTGAGCGCGCCTCTGCAACACAAATGATTGTATTCCCTCTCCTGGCCTCATATGTGCATATATCACTATAAGTTAACCGTCTATTGCGCCGTAATCGCTGGCATATCGTCATCGCCATGCCAGTCACCCCCCTTTTCATGTGCCTGAACACGCCCCTGAAACTCTATATGTAATAAATTATTAAAATAATGGAAGGAGAAGCTATCTTTTACATCTTGATAGCTATAAATGCTCCTTACATCGCTCTATTTACTTCCCGCAGAGCATTGCATACTTCCTGGATCCCCCCCCCCCCCCTTTCAAGCCCCTGAAACCGCCTCTGCCATGCAATTTTTATGATATTTCATCAACATCAACTAATTTGCACTTGTTGCAATCACCGTAAACCGATGTAACTCCTTCACACTTGAGGTAGTTAGGAAGAAACCGTGAAGATCGCATTTCCGTATTATCGCCAAATATCGCCGCCGAACCCTCCCAAAACCGTGCCCTGGAACCGCCTCTGTTCAGATTAAGAACTCTAAATTTTGACTCCAAATGCGGAATTCAATTCTAGGAAAATTCCAAAAATGTCATGGGCCTGCTCCCAGCCGTTCTGGAGATATCTGCGAAAAACATGAGGGGGGGGGGGGGGGCGGAATCCCCCCCCCCCCCCCTGTTACAAATAGGGTTAAGCGGGATACATGTTTAGCTAGTCTGCCGAGTTCCGAAAAGGGGACGCAAACGCAGCGACACGGGCATCGGCACCCGCGGAAGCTGCTCCAGCGGTGCCCAACTTGCTGGACCTGGAAGAGCTAATAGTGGGGGCCAAGCCAGGACCATCTTCCCAAGCCATCTCCCCTCAGGCTCCTACAGATCCACAGGGACCATTTATGCGCGGAAAAGTTGTTTTGCTTCTTGCTGCTTCGAAACCATTTGCACTGTTACCAGTTGTTTGTTTCAGTTCGGTACATATGCATATACAGTTATTATTATCATATATACTATTGAGCGCTGACTGCCACCGGTCATCGTGATTTACTATCCGAGGCTAGCTAATGTACATATATGAAAAACCACCTTCATTTCAATATTTTGCATCATACCAAGATATGCAACCAGGAAAAGGGATTACTTGAGGCTTGGCTCCACTCACGGTCTGGTTCGAATATTACAATTTCGTTTTCCACGACCTAAAATGCAATTTTTCACGCCGCTTCGCGGCGTCACATCGGTGGCTAGGGGCTCCGCCACAGGGGGGACGGGGGGACATGTCCCCCCAAACATTTTCTGATTTTAACATTACGCCTATGGACGTTGCATGGCAAGAATCGACTTCAGAATGCCTCCGTCCCCCTCCCCCCCCCCAACTTTCGGAAGGTGGCGGCGCCCTTGTCGGTGGCCATCATCATAACGAAGCCATAGTCATCGTCTTCGGTTCGTCGTAACGCTTAATTGAATTAATACAATGTTAGCTTCTTATCCTCTACAAGGTCCATCGCCTGTAATTCTGGGTTTTATCAGGCCAACCTGTAAGAATTTTTCTGCGCTTGGCGGCGCTAAATAACAAGTACCTACTGTAACATGAAAATCCACTGGCATTACAAATGTTGCAAAGGCACGCAGAACAAATGTGGTTACATTTTTTATCTCTCATTTCAGCCGACCCCCCACTTAAAAATTGTCGGCGACGCCCCTGCATAGGGCACTCTCAGGCCTGACGATGGCCCTCTTAGGCTTGTCAAGGGCTTTCTCCTACCTGAAAATACACTCAGACCGACTGGAGGCCCTTTCAGACTCGCAAAAACGCCCGGAGCCCTTTTCAGCTCGAGGGCCCCTTGAAGTATGATGTGCCCCTCCCGAAAAGTTTCCCTGGATCCGCCCCTGGCGCCACCCAATTCTCATCAAGCTGGCTCTTGACCTGGTTTGTGGAATCTGAGCAAACTACCACGTTCAGCAGGGAGTTCCAGTTGTTGATCGCACAGAAAGTATCAGACTTTTCATGCTGTTGTTTTTGCTGGTGCTTGTGTGTGCATACACCACAAATAGCATGAAAAGTCTGATGTTTGGATATTTTGAAAATATGGGAGTTTACCCTGTCCCTATAGTTTCAAGTAATTTGTACAGTGTGTTCAGATTAATCAAAATAGCTCCAACCACTTAAATGCCAGGTTATAACTGGCATATAATAGGTATTTCCAAATCAATCACCAGAAAAACTGCTTTTCTCGAAAATCAAACACATTGTCATGACATGAAATTAAGTAAACCTAGAAACAATGTATGATATACATGTATCAGTGGGGATGGTGCCACTGTCTGCGACATAAGTTATTCAAGGTGTGTTTATTGAAGATGTTTGTTTATTCTTATTGTATCAAAACAGTGTGTTTATACATATGGCAGCTTATTGATACCAATACTGAGCTGAAATATATTGTAAATCAATTTATATATTTTACCTTACCCAAGTACCTATGTCTGAGTTACATGCATAGGCGTACACAAGGGGGGGGGCAAACGGGGCAATTGCCCCCCCCCCCCCCCCAGTGTTGGATTTTTCATTTCATGACCTGGTCCCGGAGAGTAAAAATTCATAGGTAACATTTTATTGTCTGGAAAATTAAGATTTTCATTTTTAGAAAAATTATTTTACTTGGAAAGTAAAAATTCCTGATTTGTGGTAGATATTAAATATTCGTGAGGAAAATGGAATTATATTTTAACTACAATGTCGGTAAGATCAGGTGAAGAGAGAGCAAAGTTCCAGAACAAAATGAAGAGAGCAAAATTCTTTGGACCCAAAAAGTCCAGAAAAGGGCCAAAATTCCAAGGCTGCCCCCCCCCCCTGAAGGTCTGTACGTGCGCCCTTTGGTCGAAGAAATGAATGATTTTTTTTTTTTTTTAAGAAAAATGGTGAAAATATGCCCTTTTAAAAATATAGTGGGCCAAATCCAGTGATTTTTTTTTTGGTGGGGGTACTTTACGCCCCCCTGAGCAAAAATTGCCCCCCCCCCCCTCCCTGGAGTGAATCCTGGGTACGCTACTGGTTACATGTGGAGCTTTCCAAGGTTGGTGGCGCAAAATATCCTCCTTGCATCATCCTATGGGCAAAAATAACCCCTTTAATGTTAATGTAAGAAGCCCTTCAAATATCTTACAAGTTGGTTGGGGAAGTACAGAGCTGGTGGGGAATTGTCTCATGTAATGAATAGGTAACTCTGCACAAATTCAAGTAATTAACTAACTACCTAACTGTAATTCTGCCCGAAGTCTGGGACATTCAAGAGAGTACATGTAAGAGTGAGGTTTACTGAAATTTTACCAAGCAAAAATAGACTCAAGTCAAATAAACTTGCATGCTGCAAATTAAATAAGGCAGCAGATATGTGGAACAGACCAAATAGTTATATCGCGATAGGTTTGCACATTGCCTTCCTTATAGGCTGGCCTCGGTACCATGACCCGGAAATATAATTGAACTTGTAACGTATACACACACAGTTTATCTTTCACTCTCTCAAAGGGAAAAAATATGCGAGGTTGAAATCGATAAAACATAAATTAACATACCTATAACACTTCACTTGCATGGGGTATACGAACCACGGCTGCGCAAGCCTGACCACGCAATACTTCAATTCAACATGGCGGACGCGACACGACACGACTCGAAACCCTTGATAGTATGGGGTATTTGGGGAGTAAACATGTGCTAACCTTGGCCTAACAATGGACTAACTAGGGAGTGCATTGGGGGTTTCCATAGGATAGGATGGGAGTAGGTCCGTGGTTTTTTGTGGGAGTAATTGTGGGCAAATGTTTACTCCCGTCCGACTCTCTACTCCAGTCTCGCACCGCTGAAAGCGGATATGCAGGGAGTAATAGAAGAGTAGATGAGTAAGCTGGGAGTTATTTTTTTTATAATTCACCACTAAAAGCGGATAGGTATGGAGTAGTAGGAGAGTAGAGTAGTAGAGGAGAGTAAGCTGGGAGTGAAAAATTTTATCAGTGTTGTGGACATATCGGTGGAAGTGGAAGATTGTAACTATGTTCGTCTGCTGGTTATTAATTATCTTCTATTCTGTTTCCTTTTCTTTAAATTATGACATATTTTCGTAAATGCTGTTTTGTAACGTCTTACGTATTTTTGTATGCAGTAAATGAGCTCCGCCCTTTTCTTCCGTGTTAATCGTCATATAGTCCCAGCAAGTGAGACTCCCCTAGGCTCAAATCATCATCATGCCCAGGGGCGGATCCAGGGGGGCATGCCCCTCCCCCCAAGTTACTGAAACTATTATTTCCCCCCCCCCCCCCGTCCAAACGGTCGGACGTACAGTTGTACAAATTGCCTTTGCGGCTGTCAAAATCCAGCTATCCACAGTGAAAAACTTGAAAATGTCGCGCCGCTTCGCAGCATGACACAAAAATCTCAATTGCTTATACACATTTGGAAAATGGGAACATGAATTAATTAAGTGTCTGGCAGAGGCTCTCCTCACTGAGAGAAAAATTGACTCTCTTAAACTCTATGAGGGGGAGTTGCCCAAATTGACTCCCCAAAACTCCGTCTGATTGGGCGAGTAACTCCATTGTTTACACCCATTAACGCCCCTTACAACACTCCCAGCTCTGATTACTCCCATGAAGAACTCCTTATTGAACTCCTCTCTACCCTCTCTACTCCCCTCCAAAACTCTGCGTAACTCCTGTCACTACTCCACATAACTCCCCCTGCTACTCCCTTGACCCTTTCTACTCCCCTCCGAAACCCTGCATTACTCCTGTCGCTACTCCACATAACTCCCCCTGCTACTCCCTTCTACACCCTTTTACTCCCATACAAAAGTACACTGAACTCTATACTTCACTACCATGCTACTCCCCCTCTTACACCCCCTGAATTTGGCCTGCGCGCGCATGGTCTAAATTCATTGCACTGAATCCCCATGCAGCACACTCAGACACATTTAAACCCACACAACAAAAACGTTCTTGGCAATACTCTTTATTGCAACACTGAAGGCGATTTCTTCGCAAAAAAAAACATTGACAAACATGCGGACGACGCGGGCCTCACCGCCGCCAGAAGCCTGCGCGGTGTGTCGGTCCCACCAGAGGAGCCTGCAAAAAATATAATGGCTATGTTGCTATATTCATGTTACTTTGCTCGCTGACAAGCTGCATATAAAGCTGAGATAGCATGCATAAAACCAACACACAACATACCAAATAAATAACATAAATCACAGACATGCTTACCGTTGTCAACGCCGCGGCCTCACCCGAGGAAATGGGAAGTAAAATGGCGGCCGAACGCCTCAAATACTGTAATGTTCCGAGCTCCTCCTTCTCCTTGGCTCCTCAAACACACGATAGCTCGGCTGATAACAGACTGCCTGTATTTGTTCAGCGGGCTCCAGCGGGACCCTCGCCGGGCCCGCCTCGGGCACAGGTCAGATGAAGGTCATCGCCGCCAGGCGGCCAATCACGAACGCACTGTGCACTGCGCTGCGCGACAGTGCCCACACATAACTAAACACTACAATACTCCCCTGCAAAAACTCTCTATTATTCTCAAAAACACTCTCGAGAACTCCGGACAGAGTTGTTGTGAGAGTTTATTGTTGGATAGTTAAGAGTTTTCAGAGGGGAGTAGGACACCGAGGGAGAGTACCTCTGAGAGAGTTATGTCAACACCATCAGAAAAATTCCCCAAAACTCTGCGCGTCGCTCAAACCCCCTTTGAACACGCTCGATAACTCTGTTTACTGGAATAATAACAATACCATGTGATAGGGTTTAAGGGTGTTTTCGGTGAGAGAGTGGTGTTATGCAGTGTAAATGCCTAGAGTTTTACGGTATTCCGAGGAGGGTAGAGTTTATTTTTTCTCTCAGTGCTTGTCGGTACCCCAGGGCCCACTCACTTCCTAAAATATGAACTTTCAAGCGGGCTACATGTTTAGCTAGTCTGCCGAGTTCCGAAAAAAGGCGACGCGAACTTACAGACGCGGACATCGGCACCCAGAAGCTGCTCCAGCTGTGCCCAACTTGCCGGACCGAAGAGCTAATAGTGGGACCAATCCAGGACCATCTTCCCAAGGCATCTCGCCCCAGGCTCCTCCAGATCCACAGGTACCATTTATGCGCGGAAAAGTCGTTTTGTGTACTATTGAGCGCTGACTGCCACCGGTCATCGTGATTTACTATACCAGGAATATGTTTATGAAAAACTACGTTAATTTAAATATGTTGCATCATACCGAGTTGTGCAACCAGGAATAGGGGTTACCTGAGGCTTGACTCCACTCACGGTCTGGTTCCAATATTACAATTTCGTTTTCCACGACCTAAAATGAAAATTTGCACGCCGCTTCGCGGCGTCACATCGATGGACATTGTCAGAACGAAGCCATCGTCATCGTCTTCGCTTCGTTGTAACGGTGAATTGAATGAATAGCATTTTTAGCTTCTTATCCTCTGCAAGGCCCACCGCCCATATTAGGGTTTTATCAGGCAAACCCGTAAAATGTTGCGCCGCATGACAGCGCTAAATAACAAATACCTTCTATAACATGAAAACCATATTAAAAATGCTGCAAAGGCTTAAATACACGCATAAAATGGGGTACATCTTTCGTCATTTCCGCCGACCCCCCACTCAAAAATTATCGGCGACGCCCCTGCCCCCCCCCCCCCCCCCCCCCTCCCGGTCAACAACTTTATTGCTGACGGCTGCCTGCCTGCTACCCCCCCCCCCCCCCTCAATAACTTTTGGGAAATACGTCACTGTATTTACTCCCCCCCCCCAAAAAAAAAAACGCTGCTAGATCCGCCCCTGATCATGCCTTGTTTCTCCCGTCTAGCGCATTTTGGGCGCTGTGGAGTACAGCCAAGGCGGAGACCCAGGTCCGCTACTACCCGCTGTCGGCCGGCGCGGCAGCGGCTCGCGGGAGGTGCGCTGGAGTCGCCACCGCCCTCCGTCCACGTCACCGGCTCAGAGCACCTCAGTCAGGGCCTGTTCTCTGGTGCTGCTGGAGATGCTGCTGCTCAAGCTGGGCGACCGCTGCCGACTGCAGCAGGACGAGGAGAGCTGCCTGAGGTCCCGCCTCCTGCCAGGGGCCTTCATACAGGTCAGGAGGAGCTGGTGTTGAATAGCGATGTTGGTGTCTGCGTGTCGGCGTAAAAGCCTACAGCTTTTCCGATTAGAAGCTGCCATGACGCGCCTGAGTGTATGTCGCGTCCTGCTCCTTAATCCGCCTTTACGCATCGGCATGAAGGACATATGTTTCTACAGTTCCGGTTGCGAAGACGTGCCAGAGTTACCATGTTGTCATGTCACTGTATTCATGTTTATGAACCAAGAGGCCTAAAAACTGTGCTTCTCCGTTTCCCAAGGGCTAACGTTAAATCGAGGAGTAAGGGTTGTGCGACCCTCCTGAAGGCTGCCTTGCTGTTGTGTCTCCATGTTATAAATGTCATTACAAAAAAATATCAGCTCCGGAGTCCCCGATATCGGATCATGCCTCTGGCTTGTCGGTACGAGTGTCTGGGTGCCTAGTGTCGTGATGCCTTTGGTGACGGCCGACCAAGGTGTTGTATGATGGATGATGATATGAGGTGTTGTATGATAGATGTATGATGATGGTCTTTGCTTAATACAAAGTATTGTAGTGCTGTTGAGTCTTTTCAGCTTACCTCGGCGGCAGCTGGAGCACGCCTGGCCGGTGGACTGACCGGTAGCTGGTCAGTTAAGCAATGGTTCGTTGAAGGCTAGTACGAATACTGGGCACGGATTAGTTCAGCGAGCAGTGGCTAGTAAAGCTGGGCTTAGCTTACCAGGCAGAGGCTACTACATGCCCTAGTCAATTAACTAACCACCCTACAAGAAGGCTTGTTACGGCCTTGTTTTCTGATTAGGTGCCTGGTAACTGTATGAGGACAGAACACGACAATGCTCATGATAACAAGGCGTGGGCTTGTAGAAGAAGCTCGTTTCCCCGAAATCAGCCAGAAATAAGCCTACCATATAAGGCTATGCTTGCTCATTTTTGCGCTGGGCGCTATTTGACGAGGGGCTTGTAGGTATCTTTTACAGTGTGGGAGCTGCAAACTGTCTACGAACACCTGGCATTAAACTATACGATTACAAGGAATACACCCGTAGCATATAATTCGGGGCAGTGCCTGGTAACCTACTTACAAGTACAGGTCTGTCCCGGGTAATCACTGCTACGATTGCGAACGTTTGTCTTGCTTTGACACAACGAGCGCAATGAATAGCCTTGTAAGACACATACAAATACATGTTTTTATCTATTAATGACATTACTATAACATGGTAGACGGTCGTAGATATTACGAGGGCAAAGCAGTCCTTCATAGCTCGTTCAACCAACTTCGAGTGAAAAGGTTGTAAGAAGATACAAACGACTCGTGATATTAACAACTCAAAACGTTGTTTTAAAACAAAGCAAAGGGTATGCGGATTTACGCTAAACTTGTATGCTTGTAAAAGTGACAAACGCTTGTTGAAATGAGTTTACAGTGTATTTCAAAAATGACTGCATATTTTTGGATCTATCGTTGAGAAAACGAAGAAGAACAAAAGTTAGCCTATATATATATTGGAATACAATTAACATAATAATAGTTGATGATTTGGGTTTAAGGACGCCGCAGCTACTAGGCTATGTGGCGCCCTTAACATAATAATATTTGTATTTTAAAACATTCTTGTGCAAAGGTGGAAGTCAGCTACGCTTTTTGTTACGGAACCTTTTGTTCTAGAATTCGAACGATTGTTGATATGTTCGTTTCCTTTCTATGCATGATTAGTAAAATTATTGCCTTCCTGAACGCGAAAATTCGAAAAAATGAGCACCATGACTTAAAAATGCCGTCACAGGTCAGTGAACTGACATGACCAGGGTATAATTTACACGCACATTGTGTCATTAAACATGTTGATGACTCAAAAACCCTTCTAGGTTAGAATGTCATCGTATTTCCTGGACTTATATCTATAAATCGCTTAGCAAGGCCGCAAGGGCGAGCATGCCAACAAAAACGGCAAATGAGCCACCTTAACACTCATTTGCGGCAAAAAATGGACTTCATTTTCGGAATCAACATGAAAAACGGAACCTGGAAAGCAGGGGTGCTAATTGATTCCTAACAACAAGTGCAAAATGGAAAAAACCTACTGTCCATTGCTTCCCGCGCTTCTTTCGTCCCTTTCCATGGCTTCCCATGCTTATCTCGTCCCTGTCCATTGATTTCCACATCCTCTCGTCCCTGTACATTGCTTCCCGTGCTTCTCTCGTCCCTGTCCATTGGTTCCCGCGCTTCTCTCATCCCTGCTCATGGATTCCCGCGCTTCTCTCGTCCCTGTCCATTGATTTCCGCGCTTCTCTCGTCCCTGCCCATTGCTTCCCATGCTTCTCTCGTCCCTGTCCATTGCTTCCCATGTTTCTATCGTCCCTGTCCATTGCTTCCCGCGTTTATACCGTCCCTCTTCAAGGCTTCCCAAGCTTCTCTCGTATCTGTCCATCGCTTCCCGCGCTTCTCTCATCCCTGCCCATGGATTCCCGCGCTTCTCTCGTCCCTGTCCATTGCTTCCCTCGCTTCTCTCGTCCCTGCCCATTGCTTCCCATGCTTCTCTCGTCCCTGTCCATTGCTCACCACGTTTCTCCCGTCCCTGTCCACGGCTTCTCATGCTTATCTCGTCCCTTTCCATGGCTTCCCGTGCTTCTCTCGTCCCTGTTCATTGCTTCCCGCGCTGCTATCGTCCCTGTCCATTGCTTCCCACGCTTATCTCATCCCTGTCCATGGCTTCCCGCGCTTCTATCGTCCCTGTCCCCCATGTCCGATTTCCTTGCATCTCCGCAGTTGGGGCGGAGTATGTTCGTCTGGTTTGAGCTTAATACGGTGCTTTATGAGCGCTCAGCCGCGCCATGGATCGCCAGGGCTGCCGATATTACGTTATGAGCTTTCCAGCCGGGTTTTATGGGCTCCTGACCGTACCGCTCTAGTCATGTGAGGGGTCGATGCAAAATGCGCGAACGAAGACCATGCTGGAAGACAGAGGTGTTATGCAATTTGGAGCATGGCATCCACGTTAGAGTTGCTCCCAGTCTATATAGGACTTTAGCCTGTGTAGGATGATTGCCGCAAGATCTAACATTTTATTTTCTGAGTTTCATAATTAACCCGCACGGCGCGGGGGGGGGGGTAAATTTTACCTACCCTCGCGGATTTTCTCAATAACTTGAAAACCATGATAGATATCGAAGTGAAACTGTAAGTACCTTTTTCTGAATCAATTATACGTCTTGTGCCGAAATTGTAATTCAATTAGTGAAGTGTTTTTGAAGATAATGACGTTTTAATGACGTCATATCATGTCATTTTTGGTGAAAAACTTAAATGATTGAAAAATCGTAGAAAATAAAGTTTTGATGCCAATCGCAATTAAAGCCTTAAAAATAATGGAAATAACATTCTCTTCCAAATTGCTATCTCTGATTTAAGAAAGTATCGGTTTTTGACCCAAAAAAATGCAAAAATCCATTTTTGGGAAGAATTTCCACAAAAGTATTTTTGAAGATTTTATAAAAACCAGAAGACATTAGAAAACCGAGTATGAAATATTTCCAAACCAAATTTCACAGCAATATCTTTATTTTTAACTGACTTATCGCTCCCTAAGTATAAGCAACTCATGATGTCATTTTTTAATTGCGTTTTGTTTTGTTTTTACTGGCCAGATGCAGACAAATAAATGCCACCACTGTATTACTGAGACAAAACTTGTCTAGAAACATACATGTTTAATTATCTTAATCAATTTAAAATGTTGTCCTTATTGTGACCTGACCTTGACCTGAGGGCAACTATATGGGGTCATGTTGTAAAAATGGCGGATATTATCGAATTCTACGTGTAAAATAACCCATACAACATGTGTAGCATGGCATTCGTAGACTTGTGACCTTTTGTGACCTGACCTTGACCTTGACCTTTGTTTACAATTTCACTTTTACTTATGCAGGAGATGCAGTATACATTTGAGAGCACCTTGTAAAATAATGGTCCCAATCCAAGGCTTTGGATTGAAAGAATGTCCTAAAAACACAAATTCTTACATTTTGACACTTGACCTGACCGTGACCTGACATGTGACCTTATTTTAAGAATTTCGGGTATGAGTTCGATTTTTCTCACTGAGAGCTTTCGATCACCGCCTTGAGTGTCTTGCTGCAGTCATTAGTTCGGAAGATATAAGTGTGGGGGGTAAAATGTACCCCCCCCCCAAGCACCGCGCGTTCGGCTGGAGACCCCAGCGCCGCGCGGATTAAGAAACCAAATGGTTGTGGCCAGACAATGCTGATTGACTTATGAAACTAGTATTTTTAATTAAATGAGTGGAAAGCTTGAAGTCTAAAGTGGAAAACTTCCATGTGGCTGGTTTCTCTTTGTACCTGTTCGCAATATCTTCCTTGTGGCTGGTTTATTTTTATAGGTATGTGTGGCTTTAACACGCCCCCTGCTGGGGGGGGGGGGGGTGAACAGCCCCCTGAGGTTTTTCGGCGATGGAGAAAAAACGGCAGAGTTCCGCGCCCCATTTTTACGCTCACCATATCCCCCATACTTTTAACATGTTTTTCTCTCTGAAATTGTTGACCTGATGTCATCTCATGTCAGGCCACCGGGTCAGGTCAAGTGACCCCACCTCCAAAAGTTTGCGGTCGTGCCACAGACACAGTGACTGAGAGATTTGAAGCTTACATGATTTCATAAGGTCATAAGTACCTCCAATCCGTTTATCTCAGATTTGTTTTTGTTATATCGGTGACCTAATGTTAGGTCAATTTCGTGACCTCTCCGTTATAAGTCAGTGGGGAAATATTCAAATGCCTCTTATTCCGAGGATACGCATGATATCAGTCCAATTCCATATTTGTCATGATATCATGGGCCATTGTTGATGACCCAGATGCAATTTGTGTTCAGTGACCCCTACAGGGTCAGCCAAGGTCATCCAATGTCACCAACACTTGTTGTCAATAACTCTTGACAGAATAAAGATAGAGAGGTGAAACCGGCACCAATGTGTTTGTCTCGTCACGACACGTGCTCAATAAATGTTATCAATGTGCTTGTCTCGTCTCTCAATATTAAACATGACATACGCGTGTCATCACTTGACCTTCACATGAGGTCAAAATTTGAAATTGAACAAGCCTGGTCATCATTATGCAAATGGTTTGAAGCGCATTGACGGGAAAACACGACTATGTCAAAGTTATTGCTCTATCTTGATTAGGTAAAAAGTTAATCGCGAAAAGTTTTGGATACAAAACAGTCGACCTGACTCTTGATTACCTCTAGAGAATAACATATTGACCTATACTTTGAGGATACCACTGGATTGCATGTTTCAAGAGCTATTGATTGCTTTTGTCTCTTTGTTCCCAGCTATTACAGTTCCCGAGATATTTTGGGTTTTCTGGAAAAAGGTCCTAAAATGGACAATTTGACATCTGGTGACCTCAATATTGACCTGAGCCAAAAAAAATTGACTGAAACGGTTTCGAAATGTTTTTTAACGTGTTATGGAACGGTATGGTTGTATTCCACCTACTCCCCCATTGGAGCCGAGTTCAAGGGGGTGCTCGAACCTCCCCCAGCAGGGCGTGGACAACTCAGAGGCCCATGGGGCGCGGATTAAAGGTCGGAGTCGATTATAGTCTTGACTCGGAAGAGTCGGATTCTGGGTTGGAGTCGGCGGCGTAACCTGAACACCGATCGAATGGAGTCGGCGTAACCTGAACACCGATCGAATCTGCCCAGCCCGCCCTGGCCCGCACCCGCACTGAAAGATGGGGGAGTCGACACGGATTCGGTGATTCGACACATCACCTCTTGTCCTCTTGAGACCCGATACAAATTGACCGGGTTAATTTAATGACAATGTGTACCCTGCATAATTATAGCCTCAAAAGAACAAATTTGCTGAGATTTTCGGCTACCACCCACTGACTGCGTGTGATCGGACTGCGTGTGATCTCCGGCCGCCGCAAATTCGACCACATATCGGACGTGCGGGGTGCACTGGGTTGGCCCACTGCCCGGCAACTGTATGAAAGGTATTCACTGAATCTACTTCACAAAATTCGCATTACCGAGGAACCCCTGGCCCTCTCTTCTCAGATCAAGGTTAACTCTACTCTCCGTTCTCGGTCTACACGTCAGGACGCTGATCTGGCGCTCCAACGCGCGAGGACAGAGGCCGGGAAGCGGCGCCTCCTTTTTAGCATTGTACAGCAGTACAACAGGCTGCCGCCAGAGGTCCGTTATTTTTATTACCCGCATATAAGCCACTGAGAGCTTTTAAACGTGCGGTACATGACCTTTTAGTAGTATGATGTGAGTTAGTTTGTCTTTTCGAATGTGTATATCTCAGTGAGTGAAAGACAGTGAGGCGAAACATTTCCTTCAATGTATTGCACTACTTTCTGATTTGTGTCCCGGCCGGTGGCAAGGGGGCGCCGCTTCGCGAACGGGAGCCGCTGAAAAACGCGAGGCGGCGCGGGCTGGGACCGCCGATGGGCCCTATCGGGCTGATGGGCCAATCGGACTGATGGGCCCAATCGGGCTGATAGGCACCGATGAGAATTTTGATGTTGTATGGATGATTGAATGTTTGTTTGTTTTTAAGTGTTCTGTATGTAAACATGATAATACAAGTTATTAAAAAAAACTTCTGATTTGTGATTCTGGCGTTATCTTCAATATAAAGTATTCATTTAATTTTCAGGGACAGAATAAATACAGTAGAAATATGACGTATGCACTAATTCGGCAAGACGTGAATATTCACCAGGCAAAAGCCTAATTGGATAACATTTTTACTCATCGATGTATTCATATTCCAGGTAGAATGTAATGTTAACCCGTCAGCCGCTGGGCCTCCCGGCCACTTCGAGCCACAGACCGGGGTGGGCTATTCCCCCCTCCCCCTCCTTCCCACCCATCCTTGGTTCTCTGGCAATATCACCTGACGCGTTGCGATAGCGACTAGCAACTTTGCGTACATTTAGTTGAATATTTAGGGCACATCTGGATGAAATTTGTTGTCATTCCCAGTCAGAAAGCTAATTTTAGGGTCTGGATTTCACATCCCAGAGCAATGGATACTGGATGGTTACACGTTTCCTATTACATTTTGAATGATTAAAATATGTGTGATACCATAGCTTGGGGGCACATGGAGGCCATCTACATTTGACTGACTTCACCTGACTGGATCTTACCCGACCTTGACCTTACGTGATGCTTCTAAGGAAATAGGCCAATACGGATATCATTCGAACGACCGTGAGCCAGCGAATAAAATGGTACTATTCCCAAGCACATGATGTTTTATTTGATTTTTACCTGGCCTAACATGACCTGACATTAACCTTATGGCATGTCACGTCAGATTAATACCAATATAAGTATATCAAGTAGTAGTAAAGAGGACGGTATTATTCGCTGTATCAATTCGTTCGAGAAGGAAACCCATGCTGGCCTATTTCCTTCTCAGCATCGTCCATTAGTCCGCTTTGGGATAAACAAATAATTAGATAATGCTGATCTAACTTATCCTATCAGAACTTGACACAATTACATGACTCAAGGCATCCAATGCTGGAATGAACGCACGCTTTTTGCAATATCGTTGGCGTTTGCATGCGTCCTTGATAGGTCGATATGACATGAAATATGAAAACGATTCATTACATCCAAATGATGGCTAGTTTTCAATCTTGGTTCACAGGACTGCTTCATGTAAACGTTAACAGTACGTATTCAATGATCTAGCATTAACTGTTAACGTATATGCTCAGTGAATACAACTAAATGGAGAATTATAATGACTTGGACGAGCCACTAAAACATGCCCCTTCGCCCGTCCAGGCTGACGGCTAACTTGAGACGCGTCTAAGCTGGACGCCTGTGAAAGTCTCCGTCCAACTGTAGACGGCTGCTTGGTCGCGAACTTGGACGCGCCCAGACTGCCGTCTAACTTCAGACGCGCCAATGGCGGAAGTCTCCGTCCAGGATTTAGGCGCCAACTTAGACGTCAACTTGGACGACTGCGGCGTTGGACGCGAGTGAGACGGTAGTGGAAGCGGAAGTCTCCACCCAATATATTCGTTTTACGATGAAGAGTGAAAGAATGATTTATACCATGCAAAACTCAAGCCAATATCGTGTGACCAGTTATAGAGCCAATTTTTTCCCAAAACGTACTCTTCTGACACAGCAGTCTTCAACCTCACTCAAAAACTTCACATGTTTTATCAACATTGCGAGCGAGGCATGCTCTTCGCCATGGCCATATCGAGTGCAACCGTCCGTGGGTGGCTGCCGGCCAAAGCTGTTGGTTTAGTCAGGTAAACTTGCCGCAAACTTTCGGGGCGTCATTTGAGCCCCTTCCCCTCCACGGGAAAGGTGAGCAGTGCGTTTGGCGTGAGGCCGGCCGGTTCCGGTGCTGCTGTCCGTTCCCACGCCTCGCCGAAGTCTGACCTGAGACTGTCGGATTCGAATCGGTGATTTGTGGAGCTTCTTGGTACTTATCCATGGAGTGGGACCGAGCGTGGTACTTCTCCATGGAGTAGGGCCGAGCGTGCTACTTCTCCATGGAGTAGGACCGAGCATGGTGCTTCTCCATGGATAAGGACCGAGCATGGTGCTTCTCCACGGAGTACAACCGAGCGTGGTACTTCTCCATGGAGTAGGACCAAACGTGGTGCTTCTCCATGGAGTAGAACCGAGCGTGGTACTTCTCCATCGAGTAGGACCGAGTGTGGTGCTTCACCATGGAGTAGGGCCGAGCATGGTGCTTCTCCATGGGGTAGGACCAATCGTGGTACTTCTCCATGGAGTAGGACCAAACGTGGTGCTTCTCCATGGAGTAGAACCGAGCGTGGTACTTCAAACGTGGTGCTTCTCCATGGAGTAGCACCGAGCGTGGTACTTCTCCATGGAGTAGGACTAAGCGTGGTGCTTCCCCATGGAGAAGGACCGAGCGTGGTGCTTCTCCATGGAGTAGGATCAAACGTGGTGCTTCTCCATGGAGTAGAACCGAGCGTGGTACTTCTCCATGGAGTAGAACCGTGCGTGGTACTTCTCCATGGAGTAGGACCAAGCGTGGTACTTCTCCATGGAGTAGAACCGAGCATGGTGCTTATCCATGGAGTAGGACCGAGCATGGTGCTTCTCCATGGAGTAAGACCAAGCGTGGTACTTTTGCTGGGCAAGGCTGTCAGCGTGGAGATCAGCCCGGCCAACATCGACACCGCCCATCGTCTCGGCAACCCCGACAGGTCCAAGACCAGGTCCGTCATCGTGAAGTTCGTCCGACTCGACAAACGCGAGGAGCTGTACGCGGTCCGGAAACAGGTCCGCACCGCACGGATCCCGCCTGGGTCGACCTTGACCGCGGCTGCTCTTCACGGCGTCTACATTACTGACAGCCTGACAAAGGCGAACCAAGCCGTGATGTTCGCCGCCCGCGAGCTGAGGCGAGCCGACCGGCTGTTCGCCGCCTGGACCGACTCAGGCCGGATGAAGATCCGCATCAGGAGGGACGGACCGACTCGCGTCATCCGGTCCATCGACGATCTGCGTGGCTGACCGGCACCGCCCCGGCCCCGCCTGGCGCCACAGGTACCCGACCCAGCACCGACCCATCCCCGCCCGGGGACGCTGCTACCGCCCCGGCCCCGCCTGGCGCCACAGGTACCCGACCCAGCACCGACCCATCCCCGCCCGGGGACGCTACTACCGCCCCGCTCAGCACCGACACGGCCCCGCATGGCGCCGCCGCTGCCCGCCCCGGCCCCGGCCCGGCCCCGGCGGCTCGCCCCGGCGCCGACCCGGCCCCGGCAGCGCGACCCGGCACCGGCCCGGCTACGCCTGGCGGCCCGCACCGCCGCGGCCGCAGCGACCGGGGAAAAAGTGAGGCGAGTCGATCATGAGGCTTTTCTCATTGGTGTCAATGTTTAGTGCCAGTGCATTCGTTGATTTTGTGTCTGTTTCACCGAGCGGCTCCTAGTCCTCGCCGCGCAGTTTTGCTGGTGACCTTGATAAGCTCGACCCTGCCAGTGTCCCTACCCTCCCGTTGATTTTGTTCACCTGTTTCACCGAACGCCTCCTGGTCCCCGCACGGCTCTGCCAGTGGTGGTGCTCTTGACCGGCACGACCCTGTCATTTTACATTTCCTCCCCCTACCCTCCTTCCCCGCCGCATCCCCGACCGATCCAGTGGACCAGTCTGCCCCCACGTTTCCCTCCCCCTCCCGACCGGTTTAACCCGCGACTTACTGGGGGCTATTTTTGCCCCCCCCCTTCCCGTTATTTAAAAATACTCCTAAACCAACACAAGTATCGTCACCAAACTTGCAGTACCTTCTTTCACATCAATTCTACACATGTTGGCGAAAGGAAAAATATGAGGTTATGATAGGTCAACCGGAAATGATGTCAGAGTGTGTTCATGTTCTTCGGTTTTCTTGAGAAAAAAAGGTTTCGGAAAACGCTGTCAAAGATACAATGTTTGAGATAAATTAAATTATTTAAAATCAATTTACTGACAATAGACAGGGCTATCAAACTGCAATCTCGGATTTTCGAGTTTTTTGTATTCAAAATTTTGAGAAATCCAAAAACATTTGTTTTTGTTTTTACAAAATGTTCGCACAAAAAATCCAAAAACCGGAATATATGTGATCCAAACGTGTTCCATGAATATGTGTACCAAATTTGAAGTCGATATCTTCCAAAATGACTGACTTATGACCTTTAACCCTATTTGTAACAGGGGGGCGGATTCCGCCCCCCCCCCCTCATGTTTTTCGCAGATATCTCCAGAACGGCTGGGAGCAGGCCCATGAAATTTTAGGACTTTTCATTAAATTGAATACTGCATTTGGAGTCAAAATTTTGAGTTCTTAACCTGAACAGAAGTGGTTCCAGGGCACAGTTTGTGGTGGGTTCGGAGGCGACATTTGGCGATAATACGGAAATGCGACCTTCACGGGTTTCTTCCTAACTGCCTCAAGTATGAAAGCGTTACATCGGTTTACGGTGATTGCAACAAGTGCAAATTAGTTGATGTTAATGAAATATCATAAAAATTGCATGGCAGAGGCGGTTTCAGGGGCTTGAAAAGGGGAGGGGGGGGGGGGGGTTTCCAGGAAGTATTCAATGCTTGGCGGGACGCCAATAGAGCGATGTAAGGGACATTTATAGCTATCAAGATGTAAGAGATAGCTTCTGCTTCCATTATTTGCATAATTTATTACATATAGAGTTTCAGGGGCGTGTTCAGGCACATGAAAAGGGGGTGACTGGCATGGTGATGACGATATGCCAGCGATAACGGCGCAATAGACGTTTAGCTTATAATGATATATGCACATATGAGGCCAGAAAAGGGAATAAAGTCATTTTTGGCAGAGGCGCGCTCAGGAATGGAAGAAAGGGAGTCATATTATTGCAAGGAAACTAAGAGGCATGGGCGTACAATGACATAACATACTGCAGTTTTCGAATGAAACACGCACCACAGGCTACTCTACGAACGATTATAAGATAATAGGCGAGTCCAGGTAGGGTAAAAAGGGGGGTAAGCAATATTAATTGAAGTTGTAGTGAAATAGTCACTGTTGACTAGTTAGTATCATAATAGCGGATAATATACTTATCAAAAGGTCTTATGCTTCCCCAGTGTGGATCCTGGATACGCCTATGATGAAGTACAACATGCAAAAAGGAACTATCTACGATCAGTAACATATTTATAGTGCTGGGTAGCAACTTGTCTGCAGTTAATATTTTCTCCCACTTTGACCTCCCTTTTTCACTAACCTGGTACCGCCTATGGCACAAAAATATGATTTATAACATTTTTGTCTAATGTCACAATCACATACCATTTCATTTATCAAAAACAAAAAACAAATTATTACGCATTTACTTCACCCCCATATTGAGTGACCTGCACTCGCCTATTATTTTTGAATTTTCAAACGTCACCATCATATATCAATTTCCAATTCAATCTCTATCGATTCCTATTAGTTGTATTCAAATCAGTCGATAAACATGAAAGCTATGTTGGATCAAAAATACCACTAAAATTTGTAGTTTTTGCCCCCCTGTTGCCCCCCTATCCAAAATTTAGATTTTTGTATTACATAGCAATGTAGATCGTGTTGAGGGGAAGCAAACACCGTTTCATTTTTGAAAATCGGACGGGTAGATCTCGAGATCTCCGGGGGGGGGGGGGGGCGGAATCTGCCCCCCCCCCTGTTACAAATAGGTGTAGCTAGGAGCCTGTTACAAATAGGGTTAAATGACAAAAATCGATCACCTCTCACAGCATTATGACCGCGAGGTCAACACTATTATGTTTCTTTCAATAAATTTCCCAGGGCTATCGAATGCCGTTTCAATTTTTACAATCGGTCCAGTAGTTCCGGAGAACCGAGGGGGGGGGGGGGCAAAAAAATATCCCCCCACAGTAAGTCGCGTTATGGAATATACCCCAGCAACTCGCGGGTTAAGCCTTAGAAGCTCGCCTATTTGTTCCACGGCCTTTCTGTACACCTTGGAACTGGCGATGGTGTACAAGCGTGAACTAAACTGTGGTGTGCTGTGGTGTACTTAATGTGTAACGTCACGTGCACGTCACGGTACGTCATTGTGCAATCGCGTGTTAATTTGTTATATCGTCCATGATGACTACTGGCTGTGACTAATGCCACCGATAATGTCTGCACCGCATATTAAACGTAAGCTTTTGACGCGAAATGTCCCGTTTAGCTGCTTTTGTCTGCCATATGTTGTCTGTTTTTGTTTGCCATTTGTATGCTGTTTCTGTTAATGTTCACACTTACGTTGTGGGTACTCGTCACTGTTTACTTACACTCCGCCAATTCTAGCCCACTCCCTCCGAATCCGAATCCTACGACATCCTACGAATCCCTCCGAATCCTACGAACACTTTTCACGAACACTTCAATCCTTGTCATACCGGGCACCCCTGCCGCCTTTGCTAACTATGTCAGCCTATTCCAGGGAGGTGCCGGCGGCTGCGCCGGTTCCGGCCGTCGCGGCGGCGGCCGCCGCCAGTCCAGTCACACCACCAGTCAAAGCACCACACCGCAGTCACGTACAGCAGGGGGGGGGGGGATTTTGAGTACCCTGCGCCCCGCAATCCGCCGCCCCTGCTCCTGAGCATGTCGGCAGGGCGACAAAGCAGCCAGTGCAGTCGCTGGTCAGGTCGGAAGGACCTCTGAACAGGCCGAATGGGCCCCTTGAGGGACTAGAGAGGGACTTCTTGGAAGGTCTGAGGAGTCTCTGGTGAGACCGGAAGGGTCAAAGGACGTAGAGATCCCAGATGAAAATTAAATACAAAGAGGACTTACTCCACAATACAAATATTAAAAGCGGAGCTTTCGGGTATATTGTAACACCCTTCGTCAGGGTGCTACAATATACCCGAAAGATCCGATTTTATTTTTTCCTGTAGAGTAAGCCCTCTTTGTATTATATATATATATCACCCACTCCACATCATGTCTTTTCGCTTCGCGAATCCCAGATGAGTCCCTGAACAGGTCGGAAGGGCGTAGAAAGGGTCAGAGGGGCCCCTAGACGATCTGAAGGGACCTTGGGCCTTTCAACAGTAAGAATACAGTTGTACAGGGAATCATACTCAAAATTTTCGCGCCGCTCCGCGGCGCGAAAATTTTGTACTACAAATTCAATTATATGCGGGTTAGGAAAAAAATCGGTCAGTTTCTCGGCGCATTTATGTGTTATGTTGCTACTTTCCTATATTATTGGGCAAAATAGTTCACTTTAGCACTTTTTCCCGCACTTTTAAGCGCACAATATAGCAATTTTAGAGGTCCGCACCATACGCAATGCGACGCATTGATAAAAAAGCAACCCAGGGCATAATACTCAAAATTTTCGCGCCATTGCAAGTTGGTATAGCTGATTCCAAATTCGTGTCGCTGGTTCCAAAGTTGATGTGGCAGTTTGCTAACTCCAGCTCCTAAACGTTGATACGGCCCATGCCATACCTGCCATACTGCATTTTTCAGCCTTGTAACGTGCCTTTTCATGAGTTTTTTTTTGGGGGGGGGGGGGGGCCTTTCAACGCTTGGGAAGGGGCCCTTTCAACGCTCGGGAAAGGGCTCTTTCGAGGCGCCCCCCCCCCTGGACGAAATCCTGGCTACGTGCCTGTGCCTGGCCTAGTTGAAGTTTTTGTTTTGAGACGACATGTAAGGAAGGAAGTTAGGAATTCATCTTTGTGTGTGACTGTGTTTCAGCAGTTTAAGTTTCGTTCTAGAGTAGTCAACCGCTCTTCTTCTTGTGTGGAGGATGTTACGGGCGGCACGTCGCTGGCGCCGTGCCAGCGATGCATTTGATGCTGTGGCCAGACTGGTTATTGATTCACCGTATTTGGAAGGTTTCAATCACGACTCATTTTGGAATATAAATGATTCAGTCACCGTTTGATTCATGGATAAACATTTTGAGGAATGATTCTTTCCGATTCAAAGAATAGAAACATTTTTTGATCAAATCATGTTTGACTCACCATTGAAATAGCATTGCACAACCTTTTTGATTTAAACAGCCTTGTTTCTATGCGAGTTTTGATTAAATCACGATTCATGAATAAAACAATCCGGTGGTGAATCGATTCTTCTTTGATTCAGGGATTTTGATTGAACGATTCTAATCAATGCAATCAGAGTCGAATCAATAACCAGTCTGGCTGTGGCGACAGCGGATCGTGGACCTGTCTCGCGGAGCAACTCCTATGTAGATTTAGTTGATGTATAGCCCGGTGGCGGCGCTGTGTGCGTTCGCTCTTGACTGCGCAGTCTGTGCGACTAGGAGCGCAAGCAACTTTGTTGGCATTTAATACCTTTTGTACGGATATACTGTGAATGTAACGTTCATACTTCCGCACAGAGTATGAACTATTATTCCCTGTGGTGAACCCGGAACAAGAAGATCTCTCAGCGGTAGAATGTACAGTGCAATATACTATGTGATTGAATGCAATATCTGAATATATAAATTCGTTCTCGTGCCACGTCCAAGTTCCGTGCGACCCGTCTTTCAGGTGCACAACGCCGTAAGGTGTTGGACAGTGCCGGCGTCGCGAAAAGCTACCGCATGTTGTACACATGGTTATTGTATAGGTAAATTGAAACGCTCTTCCCTCTTCATGTGGGTACTGTAAACACATTGCAAGCCACCAAGTTCTATGGTCAAATGATGTACTGGATGAGTATTATATTATATACATTGTACACTGTACAGGTGTCATAGCCGGTGCTTCAACCCAGCAACACTGGCACCACGAAGCAATGCTGATCACCACCAGGGACGTAGACAAGGGGGTGGCTACCGGGGCCCTGCGCCCCCCCCCCCCCCCCCGAGGAAAATATATTTACACTAGATAAAATGCGATTCTCTGACGACCACCCCCCCCCCCCCAACATATGTCTGAGGAGCGAAATTTGTTTCTATCACCGACGTGCCCCCCCCCCCCCCTACTCCTGAGAAAAATCCTGGCAACGTGCCTGATCACCACATACCGGGTCGAACCCCCCCCCCCCGCTTCCAGCTTCACTGGACGCTGTCGTTGAAGCGGGAGTGCTCTGCCCAGCTGCTGTCGAGAGTCTCCTTCGACTCATAGCCCGCCTGTAGCCCGATGGCCGTACGGCCCACTCGACCGGCGGGGATCGTCCTGGTGAACGATGGGGCCGCAGATGCCCCGCCGTTTCCGCATCGCCACGATCTTAGCCAGACTCGGGCGAACGTGCAGAAAGGTTTTTGGCACCTTGATGGGCGTCACGATGCAGGAGTCCGACACCCGTTCGAAGCACCGCACTGTTCTGAAACAACGATGTAAGCGAGGTATAATGCCTGGCGTAAATGTAATAATGGTAGGGCATCAAAACGTCCATTATGTCCTTTGGTTGTACGACATTAAACAACAGAGAGACAATCTGGAAGACAACCGGACAACCAAGGACCACAGCTAGTTACATGACATGAACAGCATTTTGAGATGTAATAGGCGAGCTCAATCCCTCGTGCATTGCTGACCATACCGGCGCTTTGCAATAGAGGAAAGATGACAGACAGAAAGACAATTTATAAAAAGGTTAGCGGTATGTCCTCACTTCACAATGCCGTAGTCGTTCCGCGCATAGTCCGGCCCATATGAGCCGAGAAGTCGATCACGGCGACCTGCTTGCGGAGACTGAACGTTGGCGGCCTGCAGACAAGAAAAGAGAAACAATTACCTTTAAAAAAAACAATATGGCGACATAGAACACAACAATGACTGAGCATGAACAACGTGATGACGTGAACAACAACGTGAACGACAAATGATGACGTCAACACAAATAATACTGCTAACGTAATAGCACAAGCACAACAAAAAACATTTTGAAACAGCGTCATTTGGAGTCACTTACTGGCCTCACTGTCATTTGTCATTTGGTGTCACTGGCCAGAGGGGCGCCGTCATTACAGTGTCTTAGGTTTATTATCACATAGCCCATTATTCGGAGCCAATTAGGTACACAATACTGAGTAAATGTGACTGGCCGTCACTGGCCAGATGGGCGCCGTCATTAGACGGAGGGGCGCCGTCACTGGCCGGAGGGGCGCAGTCACTGGCCGGAGTGGCGCCGTCATTAGCAGGAGGGGCACCGTCATTGGCCATAAGGCGCCGTCACTGGCCAGAGGGGCGCCGTCACTAACCAGAGGGGCGCCGTCATTAGCAGTAGGAGCGCCAACACTAGCCAGAGGGGCGCCAACACTAGCCAGAGGGGCGCCAACACTAGCCAGAGGGGCGCCAACACTAGCCAGAGGGGCGCCGTCACCGGCCAGAGGGGCGCCGTCACCGGCCATAGGGGCGCCGTCACTGGCCAGAGGGGCGCCGTCACTGGCTATAGGGGTGATGTCATTAGCAGGAGGTGCGCCGATATTAGCCAGAGGGGCGCCGTCACTGGCCAGAGGGGCGCCGTCACTGACCAGAGGGGCGCCGTCACTGGCCAGAGGGGCGTCGTCACTGGCCAGAGGGGCGCCGTCACTGGCCAGAGGGGCCTAAAAACAGACGAAATCTCATGAGTTTTGGAAATCTGTCGGACGGCCCCTCAAACCAACGTTTTGGGCCGGTCTGCATCCGCCAGAAGGCCCGAGTCCTTACTTGGAACCCTTACTTAGTAAAATGGCAATGTTAACCTGCCAATGACTGGGGGGGGGGCAAATATCCCCCCCCCCCCCGACAAATTTTCGCAATAGCTCAAAAACCAATAGCGGTATCAACGTTAAACTTTGGGTACCTTCTCCTACACAAATTGTACGTCTTCTGTGCATAAATTAAGAAATTTTGTCGATAAAAAAATCGAGATATCACGAATTTAGTGACGTTACTACACACAAGTTTGGCGAATAAAAAAAAAACAGCTAAACTTTAACCCGCGCACTGCAGGGGGGTTGATTTCCCCCCCCCCCCTCCCTCAGGTTTTTCAAAGATAGCGAAAAAACGGCGGCGCGCAGCGCCGCCGGGTTTTGATACACCTGTTAGAACATCAATTGCGCACACTTTGAGAGAAAAAAAATATGCTCGGGTCATCTCAGGTCAGGTCACCAGACCAGATCAAGTGACCCCACCACCAAAGATATTTGCAGTTGTGCCAAAGCCAGAGTTTTTCACCGATCAGGTTGAAACTTACAGGATGTCATGAGGGCATCAGTACTTACAATTCGTATAACTCGGAATTTTGATATCGGTGACCTAAGGTCAGGTCAATTTCGTAGCCTCCCCATAATCAGTCAATGGGGAAATATACAAATGCTTCCTATTTCAAAGATATGCATGGTACTAGTCCAATTACTTCTGGATCATGTTATTATAGAATATTCTTGATGATCCAAGTGTAAGTTTTGTTCAGTGACCCCTATTGGGTCATTTGAGGTCATGCGAGGTCACCATCACTTTTTTGTCAATAACTCTCGACATAATGAAGATAGAGAAGTAAAACAGACATCAATGTGTTTGTCTCGTCGAGACACGTCTTCCCATATGCAACATGCCCTACTTGGGTCACCACTTGACCTTGACCTTAGGTCAAATTGTTAAGTTGACTTAACAAGGTCACCATATATACAGGGGCGCAGCCAGGGGGGGGGGGGGCAAGGGGGGCAATTGCCCCCCCCCCCCTTACGGGTCACAGGGGGCCCCGCCGAGATTGGCCCAGATACCATTTGCATTAGCTAAATGGCTTTCAAAAAGTCACAGAGGAGCCCTCAAACCAGACAAGGGTCACTCTGGTGCATGTCAAGGGCCCTCAGAGACACTGAAGGGCTTTCGAAGCCGGCCCAGGGGGCCTCTTGGGCATGTCCAGGGGCCCATTGAGCCCACCGAGGGGCCCAAAAAAACTGTCCAGGGGCCTCTCCAGCATGTCCAGGGGCCCATTGAGCCCACTCAAGGGTGCAAAAACATGCCCAGGGACCTTTCAAGCATGCCCTGGGGCCCATTGAGCCCACTCAGGGGCCCCAAAAACCTGCCCAGGGGCCTCTAGAGCATGTCCACTTGTCCAGGGGCCAATTGAGCCCACCCACGGCCCAACAAACCTGCCCAGTGGCCTCTCGAGCATGTCCAGGGGCCCATTGAGTATGTTCAGGGGCCTCTCGAGCCTGGCCAGGGGCCCATTATAGTCTGTTTTGGGGCCTCTTGAACCTGCCCAGGGGCCCATCATAGTTTTCCCAGAGGACCATCGAGTCTGTTCAGGGGCCTCTCGAACCTGCCCAGGGGCCATTAGAGCCTGCCCAGAGGCCTCCCGAGCTTGCCCAGGGGCCCATTGAGTCTGTTCAGGGGCCTCTCGAACCTGCCCAGGGGCCTCTCGAACTTGCCCAGGGGCCCATTGAGCCTGTTAAAGGGCCTCTTGAACCTGTCTAGGGGTCATTAGTCTGTGCAAGGGCCTCTCGAGCTTTCCCATTGGTCCATTGATCCTGTTCAGGGGCCTCTCGAACCTGCACAGGGGCTATTATAGTCTGCATAGGGGCCTCTCGGCTTGCCAAGGGGCCATTGAGTCTGTGCAGGGCCCTCTCAAGCTTATCCAGAGGTCCATTGAGCCTGTGAACGGGGCCCTCGGGCCTGTCCAGGGGTTTCTAGCCGTCGCCTGCAGCGCCTGCTATAGCTGGAGCGCCTGCTAGCCGTGGTCGGCGCGGTTATAATGAGCGGTAATGTGCTGTACTCTGACCCACCTGGTGCAATGTTTTCTTGGGTTTCAAAATGGTTATTTGATAAGTCTGATGCGTTTTTGAATTCGTGGGGGGGTGATGGTAGTACAAAACAATTTAAGAATTTTCCTCTCAGAAGTGTGTGCTGCAATATTTGTCAGCCAGGGGCGTCGCCGACGGGAGGGTCGGGGGGAGGTCTGGGCAAACTCCCCCACTTTTAGAAGGCGGTGGAGGGTCGACGACCCCCTCCCCCCCCCCCCCTCCACACACACTTTTTGAGGGAAAAAAAGAAAAATGTATCGTAAAAATTGTCTTTGCAGTGCAGTAAAAATCCAGCTAGGCATGACACAAGTTTCGCAATTGCTTATACAAATTTGGAAAATGGGGAAAATAATTGCATTAAGTGTCTGGCAGAGGCTCTCCTTGGCGGTAATTGCTGGCCCCAGGGCCCATTCCCTTCATACAATATTCACTTCTAAGTTTCAAGCAGGCTACATGTTTAGCTAGTTTGCCGAGTTCCGAAAAAGGCGACGCGAACGAAAAGACGAGGAGATCGGCACCCGGAAGCTGCTCCAGCGGTGCACAATTTGCTGGACCGAAGAGCTAATAGTCGAACAGGTCAGGACCATCTCCCCAAGCCATCTCACCTCACGGTCTGGTTCCAATATTAACAATTCGTTTTCCAGGACCTAAAATTCACATTTTCACGCCGCTTCGCGGCGTCACATCGGTAGTCATCGTCATAACGAAGCCATAGTCATCGTCATCGGTTCGTCGTAACGCTGAATTGCATGAATATCATGTTTAGCTTATTATCCTCTACAAAGCACACCGCCTATATTTCTGGGTTTTATCAGGCAAAACCGTAAAAATTTCGCGCAGCTTCGCGGCGCTAACTAACAAGTACATATCTACCTACTATAACATGAAAATCAACATTAAAAATGCTGCAAAACCACGTATCAAAATGGGGGTACATTTTTTCGTCATTTCAGCCGCCCCAAACTCAAAAGCCGACCCCCACCTGTTGTCATGACTAAGATATGTTTTCTCTCCAGTACGTAACAATACAAATTAGTAATGCGCTCAGTACAATGCCTACTGAGGGTCCTGGTCCAATCCAGCTCATCAAAAGTAGACAGAAAAAAGCTAAAAAGGGGGCCTCACAAAATAAAGTAGCCGAAATCCGTAGAGTTTTTCATATCCAGGAGTATTTTTTGGGGGTGGGGGGCCTCTCCCAGGTGCTTGCCCCCCCTTTCTGAAGGTCTGGCTGCGCCCCTGCATATATATCATTCAAAGCGCCTTGACAAGATAAACACAATGGCGTAAACAGTTCTCCGTTATCTTGATTAAGTAAAAAGTTAATAGCAAAACACGATTTAGCAAAAAAACGGCTGTTTTTTTTACCTCTGGAGCCTCAAATATTGACCTGAGATCAAATATGAGGACACCTTAGCGATTACAAATTTCACTGACTGGCGTTTGCTTTTTTCCGTTTGTTTCTAACTATCATCGTTTCCAGGCACGTAGCCAGGATTTCGTCCAGGGAGGGGCGGCGCCTCGAAAGGGCCCCTTCCCGAGCGTTGAAAGGGCCCCTTCCCAAGCGTTGAAAGGCCCCCCCCCCAAACAAAAACGCATGAAAAGGCACGTTACAAGGCTGGAAAATGCAGTATGGCAGGTATGGCATGGGCTATACCAACGTTTAGGAGCTGGAGTTAGCAAACTGCCACATCAACTTTGGATTGTTGCATTGCGTATGTTGCGGACCTCTAAAATTGCTATATTGTGCGTTTAAAAGTGCGGGGAAAAAGTGCTAAAGTTAACTATTTTGCCCAATAATATAGGAAATTAGCAACATAACACATAAATGCGCCGAGAAACTGACCGATTTTTTTCCTAACTCGCATATAATTGAATTTGTAGTTAAATTGCGCCGCGGAGCGGCGCGAAAATTTGGAGTGTTATTCCCTGTACAACTGTATTCTTACTGTTGAAAGGCCCAATATCCCCTCAGATCGTCTAGGGGCCCCTCTGACCTTTTCTACGCCCTTCCGACCTGTTCAGGGACTCATCTGGGATCCGCGAAGCGAAAAGACATGATGTGGGGTGGGTGATATATATAATACAAAGAGGGTTTACTCTACAGGAAAAAAAAGGATCTTTCGGGTATATTGTAGCACCCTGACGAAGGGTATTACAATATACCCGAAAGCTCCGCTTTTAATATTTGTACTGTGGAGTAAGTCCTCCTTGTATTTAATCTTCATCTGGGATCTCTACGTGCTTTGACCCTTCCGGTCTCACCAGAGACTCCTCTGACCTTCCAAGAAGCCCCTCTTGTGTGTCAAGAGGCCCATTCGGCCTGTTCAGAGGTCCTTCCGGCCTGGCCAGGGACTGCACTGGCTGCTTTGTCGCCCTGCCGACATGCTCAGGGACAGGGGCGGCGGATTGCGGGGCGCAGGCAAGGGCGGATCCAGGGGGGGGGGGGGGGGCGAACGGGGCCATGCCCCCCCCAAGCCTGTTTAAGGGGGCCAAATTATGTTTTGCCCCCCCCCCCCCAAGACGTGAAATCTAATGCATGCTATATTTGCGTTTTTAGAACGGTACTGGGCATCCCAAAATTGCAGCAGTCAAAATCAAGCTAGCCACAGTCAAAAATTGAAAAATTTCGCGCCGCTTCGCGGCATAACACAAGTTTCGCAATTGTATATACAAATTTGGAAAATTAATTCCATTAAGTGTCTTGCAGAGGCTCTCCTTGGCGGTAATTGCTGGCCCCAGGGCCAACTCTCTTCATAAAATATTATCTTTAAAGCGGGCTACATGTTTAGCTTGTCTGCCGAGTTCCGAAAAAGGCGACGCGAACGCAAAGACGCGGACTTCGGTAACCGGAAGCTGTTCCAGCGGTGCCCAACTTGTTGGCCCGAAGAGCTAATAGTGGGGACCAGGCCAGGACTATCTCTCCAAGCCATCTCCCCCAGGCTCCTCCAGATCCACAGGGACCATTTATGCGCGGAAATGTCGGTCTGCCTCTTGCTACTTTGAAACCATATGCACCGTTACCGGTTGTTTGTTACAGTTCGGTACATAGGTATGTATACAGACTACAGTTATTATTATCATATGTACTATTGAGCGCAGACTGCCACCGGCCATCGTGATTTACTATCCGAGTCTAATGTATATGAAAAACTACCTTCATTTCAACATTTTGCATCATACCGAGATGTGCAACCAGGAAAAGGGGTTACCTGAGGCTTGGCTCCACTCACGGTCTGGTTCCAATATTAAAAATGCGTTTTCCACGACCTAAAATTAAAATGTTCACGCCGCTTCGCGGCGTCACATCAGTGGCCATCGTCATAACGAAGCCATCGCCATTGTCTTCGTTTCGTCGTAACGCTGAATTGAATGAATAACATTTTTAGCTTCTTATCCTCTACAAGGCTAAGAACCTAAAAATGCCTATGTTTCTGGGTTTTATCAGGCAAAGCCGAGCAAAAAAAAATCGCGCCGCTTCGCGGCGCTAAATAACAAGTACCTACTATAATATGCAAATCCACATTAAAAATGTTGCAAAGGCTTAAATACACGCATAACAAATTGGGGTACATTTTTTTCTCGTCATTTCAGCCGACCCCCCACTCAAAAATTATCGGCGGCGCCCCTGGGTACAGCTGACAATTGACATAGTTTTTCTCAGTGTAAGGCAATGTCGGAACAACAAACTGCAAGCTGATATCTTTCCTTTTTCGATATCCCAAAAGGTCGAAAACCTATAAAAAAAATGGGAAAAAATTCGAAATCGTGTGGTTGCAAAATAAAGTGGCCCAAATCCGGGGAGGAATTCGAAATTGGGGGTAGGTAAGGTCCGCTAAAAACGGTTTGCCCCCCCCCCCCCCAAAAAAAAAAACGGCCGGCTGGATCCGCCCTTGGGCGCAGGGTACCCAAAATCCCCCACCCCTCAAATGAAAATCCTGGGAAGGGGAAGAGTCATGTTGCCCCCAGATTGAGCAGCTAAAATCTGGCGGGGGGTGGGCAAAACTACCCTTTGCCCCCCAGGATTTTCGACTGGGGGAATTTTGGGTACCCTGCCCTCGCAATCCGCCGCCCCTCCTCAGGGGCACCTCCGACCTGCCCAGGGGCCCCTTCAGTCTGGCTAAGAACTAATCCGGCATGTTCAGGGGGGCTTCCGACCGGCCCAGGGACCCTTTCAGTCTGGCCAGGGGCCCCTCTGACTTGCCCAGGAGCCCCTCCGATCGACCCAGCGACTCTTCTGGTCGGCCTGCGCTGGCTGCTTTGTCGCTCTGCCGACATGCTCAAGGGGCAATCCGACCTGCCCTGGAGCCCCTCCATGCTGGCCAGGGGCCACTTCGGCATGTTCAGGGGTCCTTCTCACCCACCCAGGGGTCCTTTCGGTCTGGTCAGGGGCCCCTCCGATCTGTGCAGGGGCCCTTTTAACTTTCCAGGGGTCCTCTGGTCTCTCCAGGGGCCCTTTAACCTTCGAAGGGGCCCTTCCGACCTAGCAAGGGACTGCGCTGGCTGCTTTGTCGCCTTGCGACATGCTCCGATGGCCCTCCGACCTGCCCTGGGGCCCCTCCGTGCTGGCTAGCGGCTCATTAGGCATATTCAGGGGCCCTTCTGACCCACCTAGGGGCCCTTTCGGTCTGGTCAGGGCCCCTCTGAACTGCACAGGGGCCCTCTTAACTTCACAGGGGCCCTCTGATCTGTCCAGGGGCCCTCCAACCTGCTCAGGGGCCCTTATGACCTGGCAAAGGACTGCGCTGTCCGGTTTGTTGCCCTGTCGACATGCTCAGGGGCCTCTCAACCTGCCCAGAGCCCCCTCTGTGCTGGCTAGGGGCCCATTCGACGTGTTCAGGGGGCCCATTGGACGTGCTCTGGGGGCCCTGTGACCCGCTCAGGGGCCCTTTCGGTCTGGCCAAGGGCCCCTCTGACATGCACAGGGCTCTTTTGAACGTCCAAGGGGCCCTCTGGTCTTTCAGAGAGGGCCCTAGTGGCCCTAAAGTGCCTCTGAAGTCCTCTAAACTCTCTAAAGACCACGATTCGTGTAGTAAAGAGCCTATGATACCGCGCTTCGCGCGGTCTCGTCGGCCCTTTTCGGCGCGCTGCGCGCGCCGAAAAGGGCCCTCGCGCGCCAAAAAGGGCCCTTCTGGCCTCCAGGGGGGGGGGGGGGGGGGGGGGGCAGCCGCCCCCGCCGCCCTCCCCTTGGCTACGTGCCTGATCGTTTCTGAGATATATGGGAATTTCTGGAGCGATGTTCTAAAACAGGAGAAAAAAACCTGGAAAATTTGACCTTTGATAACCTCTGGTGACCTCAATTTTGACCTGACTTAAAAAAAAACACTAAAATACTTTCGATATAACATGTATGAAGCTATCAAATGCCTTTTTCCGCTTCTCGCTACGTTGCGTAGTTTTCGAGATCTCAGGGGGGGGGCGGAAATCAACCCCCCCTGCAGTTCGTGTTCGGCGCAAACCTGCAGTGCGCGGGCTAAATTGTAAATGGTAAATTCGCGGCAAATTGTAAATTCGCGGCGCGGCATGTAAATTCTATATTTTGAGCAAAATGCAATACAAAATGTCAGAAAATAGCAAATGGCAAGGGCTACAAAATTGACTTTCGGATTTGTGAAAACTTTGGTTTTTGACCCCGCCAAAAATAATTTAAAAGAAATCAATAAAAAACATTTCTTCAGAAAAATCCCCTAAAAATAGAACATTGCAAATATATTAACAATTCACCGGATTTCGCATCTTTATACATAAAGAGGGGATTTAAAACAAGCTTTTCTTAGTAAAAGCTGCATATACTCTCTTTTGAAATAGGAAACGTGTCAATTTGTTGCCCTTTTCAGGCGGTTTGGGAGGCTTGGCCGCCTTGCCCCCTGTTGGATCCGCCAGCGGCCAAAAACATTGGGAGGGCCGAGCGGGTACCATTGGGGGAGGGGGTGAACTCAACATTAGGGGGGGGGGGGGCGAGGGCCACCCCAAAAGTATATAAATCTACACCTATGGAAGATATGTATGTGTTATACATATAAATATCAAACATTGGTTTGATCCATGCCCATGGGCATGGATCAAACCAAGGCTGCAGCCTTAAAGAATATTGTCTGTACTAATATAAAACATAGTGGCTGTGTTAGAGTCCTTCACAGTAGATGTATCAATGCTTTAAAATACAAAATTTGTGTAACAATATAAATATTTAAGCCAAAATAATGCATGATGGTTATATAGTTTCTCCACAAGGCTGTACTTCATCCCCTCCCTGGCTGTACACTTCAGTCAGGTTCTAACGGTGGACTTTCATGTTATCATAGTGTAGACAATATTGACACACTAAAACACTCCAAAGTATTGGCAGGAAAAGTAAGCTATTTTAATGTGACCGAAGATTTGATTTTCACCATGCACAGTGTGAACAGTACAGTATTTTGACACAACCAAACAATGAAACATTACCTTCAGATTTGGATGAAATGTAGGAATATGGGAAAAGTATGAGGTTAGGACCATAGACGTACACAAGGGGGGGGGGGGGGGGCAAACAGGGCAATTCCCCCTGACGGTCCAACTAGAGGCCATCTTTTCAAACTCCGCAAGTCCTCGGCGACCACAAGGGTCAGACAATTCGCCTTCGCCACACATATTGTGAATGATTGGAATGGCCTACCATCCAAAGTGGTCTGCGCTCCTTCGCTGAATGCCTTCCAAGGCTAGATTGGACGCCCATTGGGTTCACGTCAGGTTCAGCATACCAGTGACACTGACTGAGACATGCCAGGAATCATGAACTCGATGAGAGCGGGTACTACATGCCTTGAGGCCTAAAAATCCTGATTACTGTAAGGTAAAGTAAGGTAAGGTAAGGTAAGGTCTGTATTCTGTACGTGCCCCTTTGATCATTTTTTTTTTTAAATGGTGAAAATATGTTTTTTTTAAAATATAGCTGGCCAAAACCTGAGTTTTTTTTTGGTGAGGGTACTTTATGCCCCCCCCCCCTAAGCAAAAATTGTCCCTCCTAGAGTGAATCCTGGGTACGCCACTGGTTATGACGAGCCCAGTTGAACAGCAGTTAACTTGCATTGTTGTCTGTTGATGCATCTTGTTTTACAAGAAAATGATCATTTCCCCATTAGACAAACAACCTGGCAAAGCTGACATAGGGCCTGTTCCTGTGGTGCCTCTAACCTCCTCCAAGTTGCTCCAACTTGCAACTGTCTGTGCAATAGGATAGAACAGTTGCCAGTGGAGTACACAGGATTCACTCCAGGAGGGGGTAATTTTTGCTTAGGGGGGCATAAAGTACCCCAACCCAAAGAACTCGCCATATTTGACCCAATATATTTTTTGAGGGGCATATTTTCAACAATTTTTGGCCGTATTCCGGTTTTACACACCTTTTTATAGGAAAACCAAATATTTTATACTAATTCTACACGTCTGATTTCATTAGAACTGCACTCAAAACAGAGACATTATCAGTACTTACCTAACAATAATATTTTGTATCACCCATCAATCCCCTCAACCAACCGCAATGACTCTGCCATTACAACTGAAATGTTAATTCAATTTACCTATATAAAGGTGTGCAAAAGCGGAATATCGCCCAACTTTTTCCTAAAAACCAAACACAAATTAATTAATTTTGTTTACCAAAGGGGCACATAGACCTTCGGGGGGCGGGGGGGGGGGGGGGGCAGAGGGGACATTGGTCCATTTGTCCCCTCCCACCCTTGTGTACGCCTGGGACAGTTGAAAGTTGGAGCAACTTTGAGTCCATTTGTCCCCTCCCACCCTTGTGTACGCCTGGGACAGTTGAAAGTTGGAGCAACTTTGAGGAGGTTAGAGGCGCCACAGGAACAGACCCACAGTTGGACGTGTTTCATCATAAGGCTTCATTAGGCAAGATGCAATTTTACACAATGAATCAAAAGGTGCTGATCAAGTATTTTATGACAAAACATGTCCACCTGTTAGCTTTCTGTGTCATATGCAATAATTGTCTGGATATTAATACAATTTCCCATTATATTTAGATATATTATATCCATATTTCTATCATGGGCTGCAGTAAAATATTTACCATATTTTCATTATACTTCTGTACAACCAATCAAGCAAGCATTTCCATGCAACAAACACATGAAATACCTGGTCTGTGTAAAAATCAGATTCATGATCAATGATGTATAAGATCAACAAGAACAAGAGCTTACCAGAAAATCGTCGCGTTCAACTCAGGGTCGCCCCGTTTCTATATTGGGATTTGCACCTTCTTACAATACAATTTCGCAAGCTCGGAATTCTGGCTTCTGATCCCGGCAATGCATCCAGTCACTGAACCAACTCGGTGGTAATAACAGACCTTGGTAATAACAACCTATATTACTTCTGTACTATTTCAAAGTTACTAAATGACCACGGCCAAAGTCTGTATAAATACCACGGCTAGTTTGCGGCAGAATCTGCGTATGACGCAATTCTGACGTCAGCGGGTATGACGTCATACCTCATGGCCCGTTCATTCCCCGATTGTGGCCCGGAAGAGCGGGAATGAAAACGGGCCCACTAGTCCTGTGTCGAAATTACTTAACGTAGAGAGGTAATTCTTTCACCACAAACCATTTTTAGATCTGCTCTACAAATCTGCTATCTCAGTCCAAAACCCCATGTTAAAGGTGAACTATTCCCTTTAAGCCTGAGTCTGCACCAAAAAGGCATATCGATGGGCCATGGCCGCCATGATACGGCATCACCTTATCAGAATATAGGGACGGCAAATATTCGTTGCGGCACTTGGCTGAGGGGCGGCACCTGGCTGAAGGCGCCACACCAGGCTGAAGGGGCGGCACCTGGCTGAAAGGGCGGCACCTTGCTGAAGGGGAGGCAGCTAGCTGAGGGGCGGCACCTGGCTGAAGAAGCGGCACCTTTCTGAAGGGGTGGCACGTGGCTGAAGTGGCGGCACCCGGCTGAAGGGGTGGCACCTTGCTGAAGGGGCGGCACCCGGTTGAGGGGGCGGCATTTTTTTAGGGGCAACACCTGGCTGAAGGACGGCATCTTTCTGAGGGGGCGGCACCTGGCTGAAGGGGCGGCACCCGGTTGAGGGGCGGGATCTTTTTGAGGGGCAACACCTGACTGAAAGGCGGCGTCTTTCTGAGGGGCGGCACCTGGATGAAGGGGTGGCACCCTTCTGAAGGGGCGGCACCTTTATGAAGGGGCGGCACCTTTCTGAAGGGGCGGCACCTGGCTGAAGTGTCGGCACCCGCCTGAAGGGGCAGCATCTGTCTGAGGGGGCGGCACCTGGCTGAAAAACCGACCCCCACCTGTTGTCAGCTAAGATAGGTTTTATCTCCTGTACGTAACAATACAAATTAGTAATGCGCTCAGTATAATGCCTACTGTGGGTCCTGGTCCAATCCAGCTCATCAAAAGTAGATGAAGATTTTTTTTTTTAAAGGGGGCCTCACTAAATAACGTGGCCGAAATCCGTAGTTTCTCATATCCAGGGATATTTTGTTGGGGGTGGGGGCCTCCCCCATGTGCTCCCCTCCCTTTCTGAAGGTGCGTCACAACCCTGAGCTCAACAACTGTGTCCGCGCAAATATAGCTCAGGCAGTTGAGGGTACTGTTATATCTAGATATATCTCGTCGCGGCATCCTCGCTCGTACATATACCCCGACGTCGGCAAGCGATAGTGATAGGCGTTAGTGCGAGTTAGTGAGAGTTTCGTAGTGCTGTGTCGCCCTATGAAGAATGCACTGACACCATACTGTGCCGTTTCTTGGAGCTAATTTCATAAAGCAGTCGACGAAATTACCAGCCTGCTAATGGTTACCGAGCGGGTGCGAAGCGCCCGTGAGGTTTCTCGTCAACTTACTAGACAAATTTACATTTGGCCCAGCCCGACCCGGCCATACAGACGCTTTTCGGAAGCTAATAACTTTGCAACCACTGCTCCGATTGAGATTTGGTTTTCACCATTGGATAGGTCCATCAAATCAATTTTGTTTTTGGTATGGTGCGTTCTGATAGAGGTGGTACCACAGCGCGTGGCAGTTGGCACACGCGAACGTCGAAATGAGCAAAAAACCTTCCAAAAATTATTCCTGATCAAAAATGGCTGTATTATTCTAAGCATTAATTTATACGCTGAAGCATGCAGCGCTCAGGACGTACTCCCTTTTGGCGGATTTGAGAAAGGAGATCATGAACAATTTAATACAACTTAAGTTTTATGTTGGCATGCATTGAGGCCTGGCAATTTTTCTGGAGGACTAAAATGACTGTGTTACCTTACCGTTTCATATTTCAAACCTGTTTTAGCTTTACCAGAGCGCGCTCGCTCGGTCATCGCCCAAAGAGGCGTTTTACTGGTATGTAAAACAAGTTAAAACCAATCTTCATTTTAACTTTATCGAATGTACATCGGCTCACACATTGGTGCTTTCGATAAACGGACCCGCGGTCAGTTGTTTTGCATGGGATGCAAGTTTTTTTCCGGTTTCCACCGGCGGTTTATTGCATATTCAATTGTTCAGTCAATCATACATCATCGATAATTCAGTCATCAATCATATGGATCACATTTCGACACATGACACATTTTCATTCTAACACTTTTTTTTCTTCTTCCAGATCACAACATACATATTTCGGAAAACTCCCTAAAAAGACATCAAACATACACACATGAACATGAACATTGCATCAACAGCATCTGTGCGGCCCGCCTGGCCAAGACGGAACGGTGCCCGCGACATTGGCAAAACCGTCCCGGCTCCGGGGAGGTCTGGGGGTTACCGCCCCGCCCGGGGAGAGCTGTGGGGTACCTCCCCGGCGCTCCAGACAGGCCGCAGCCCACGCCCGACACTGCCTCGCACGACGTCACGAGGCAGTGCCCCCATCGGCCGACCGGGCGCGCGACCCGTCAGTCCGTTAGACTGGCGCGCCGCGCGCCCGGCCGGCCGACCGGCCCTTGAAAGGGCCGGTCTCAGGTTGGCCCGGTTGGGTAAGGCGGCTGGCTCACACATATGCATACAGTGTTTTTTTCTTCAGTTTTTTTTTAAACTTTTCAATAGCCAGGTTTTACAAACGTTGATCAGAATCATTCAGTTTCTCCTAAATAGTTAAGTGTCCTCCATTTCATATTAAACTCCTCCATCTTGTCATTTAACTTTGCACTGTACTCACTGTGCAGGTCTGACCGAAGAATAGCTAATAGTAATATCACCGAAAGTCGGTTCTTTGAATAAATCATTTGTATACCTGCACTAACTACATGGTTCATAATCAGACAGTCGTCACCTCCCAGTACTATTTCATTGATGCTAATTTTTTCTGCTAATCTACTCAGTTGTTTACTTATAAACCACGCCTTTAATTCGTTCCAAAAGTTGTGTACCCTTCTACAGTACCAAAATTTGTGTAGTATGTTTTCACGCTGCGTGCAATGCTCACAAGCATCTGAGTTTGTTATCTTCATTTTCTCAAGTAAATTGTTTGTTCCTACTATGTGGCTGATAACTTTATATCTAGTGGTCCTGTACTGAACCGGGGTATCTCTTAAGCTTGCATAGACATTTGTCCAATTCACTTCTCGAAGTCTATGTTCCCACGCCCCTTCCCACACATTATTAAATTGTTTGGTTTTACTCCGTACTAATATCTTGTTTTGGTGGGACGTTCCTGTATCTCCAGAGACAATTATAGTGATGAATGGGTCCATAGTCGGTTCGGTTAGTTTCATTCTTTCTCTAGATTCCTTCCATTCACCAGGTAAACTACTTAATAAAGCCCTATAATCGAGAAATGTAGCCTGGATGTTAGATATCTGTTTCAGTTCTTCATATTCCATCAATGAACCATCTGACTTTAACAGATCATTTAACGTTCTAATACCTTTTTCGTACCATTCCTTAATCCATGTAGTCTTAAATTTTGTGGTATCTGAAAAAAAATAGGACTGGCAGTTATTTGGTGAGTGTTTAGTTTATATTCCTCTTTAAAATCGGCAAGGGCAAAAAGAACCTCCCTCCAAAATTGATTTTTAATGCGGACTGCCTTCCTTCTCAGCGCGGTGTGACCCATTTGCCAGAATTCTACATTTTTTGCTGGTTACTTTACTTGCTATATCATTCCATATCGCCCGTTTCGTAATAGATCTCCTAATCCAAGTAATTTTTAAAGCTGTCATATAAGACTTGAGATCTAGCATACCCACTCCTCCATTTAGTGGATCAGTGTGCTACGCTTAACTTTTTCTGTTTTTCCATGCCAAAGAAACGTGTATAAGGCCTTTGTCAACTCCTTAACAATCGATTGGGGTGGATTTGGAATTGTCATAAAAAGATAACTTATCTATATGCTAGTAATGACTTCATTATTGTTACTTTTCCTTGTAATGATACATTTCTATACATCCATTTAGCTATTTCCCGTCTTATCTCGTTAACCTTCTCTGTGTACACCTCTGCTATATTGTGCAGGCTGTTTTCAAAGGTGATGCCTAATATTTTCAATGTCCTACACTACTGTACAGACACATTTCTCTGAAAAATGTCTGCATCTCTGTATGGGGCTCCAATCCACATGGCTCGCGTTTTGTCTAAGTTCGGACTCAAACCAGAGAACTTAGCGAACCATTCAAGCTCCTGAAACAGCTTCATGATGATCATTTGGCTCTATCAGGCATACTGTGTCGTCGGCATACATTTAAATTTTGTGTTCTTGATTGGCTGTTTTTATTCCTTTGATTTCTACATTACATTGGATTATTTTTGCCAAAACATCCATGACCAATATGAATGAATAACAACTCGACGCATCTCCCTGTCTACATGATCTACCCAACTTTATCTTATCTGACAGATGCCCGTTATACAGAACCCTAGCAAAAGATCCAATGTATAATGTATTAAACCATCCTGTGATATTGGGCGGGAAATTCCGTCTTTCGAGCACTTTTCTAATGAAAGACCAACTCACTGAATCAAATGCCGCTTCAATGTCCAAGCTTAACACAATTCCGCTTATTTGTTCCTGATTCATAAACTGTATAGTATCATATATCATCCTAATATTATCTCCAATGAATCTCCTTTTCAGATAAGCAGACTGACAAAGATCAATCATCTTTCCTAGTACCACTTTTAGTCTGTTTGCAATAGTGCCCGATATTATTTTGTAACTAACGTTTAGCAGTGTTATGGGTCTGTATGATTTGATTAGCTCTCTTGGTTTATTTGGTTTTGGTAATAACACAATTATTCCCTCTTTTAGTGTTTGTGGAAGTGTGCTTTTTGATAGACTTTCAGTACACATAGCTTGAAAGAACTCCTTTAAATCTACCCAGAAAAATTGATAAAACTCCACCGAAAAGCCATCGCTGCCTGGTAATGTTCCATTTTTCATATTGAACAGAGTCGACCCTAATTCAGATAAAGTCATTGGCTCTTGTAGACTCATTCCGTCTGAGTCAGCAACTTTTGTTAATGCCACCTCCGAAAAATAGTCATCACAATCCCCATCTAATATATTTTCGTTCTGCTGACAAAACTTTCTTTCAAAAAAATATTTGAATGCCTTTAAAATATCCGTTTGATTTCTTTTGACTCCTTCCAATATCTTTATAAAGGGGATCCTTTTGCTCTCGTACCTTCTTTTTTCCAGTGTCAAGAAATATTTAGACGGCTTTTCCGAGTTCTCTCTCCATATGGCTCGTGACCTAATTAAGCTTCCTCTTAACCTCTGCTCTCTAATCTGCTCCAAATATTTCTTTCTTCTATGGAGATGCTCGCTTGTTTCATGACTACCATTCTGATCCATTTCTTTTTCCATCTCGCATATAATGTCCTCTAGTTGCCTTTCCTGAATCCTCTCCTCTCTTTTCTTTTGGATACCGAAGGAAACTGTCTCCCTCCTTACAATTAACATCAAAACTTCGAAGAAAAGCGATGGGCTTATAGTAAGTTCTACTCGAGTAGGATTTTCCATAACGTAATCTTCTCTGTAAATAGGTAGTGCATATTCCCGTACTGTAGTCTTTATTGTCTTTTTTACTAAGTTTATATAATTCGAATATTTAAGTAAAGACGCATTGAATTTGAACAAACCTCTCCCTCTCGGCTGCCTTGCAATGTCTAATTTCACTGATATTATGGAGTGGTCTGGAGCTGTATCCTGGCTGGATTTCAGCTTTTTCGACATAACCCTCCAAACAACTGCTTATGAGGAACATGTCTAGTCTGGCCTGCTTAACCATAGGACTCCCTACGCGCCATGTATACCTTCTAACCTCAGGATTTCTTTCTCGATATATGTCTATCAGTCCGTTTTCAGACATCATTATTTTTACAGCCTCTCTTGCCCGGGTGTTATTTTCCCGCCTGTAGTTAAAATTTCTATATTTTGATTTAGTGTTAAGTTGAAATCACCTGCAATTATAATTGGTATATCTTCTTCACCTATAATCCTGTTTATGTTCTTAGCCAAGGTTTCATAGAAATTAGAGTCATCAGAGTTGGGACCATATATATTTACCAGACAAAAATTTGTTGTATCATGTACTTTAGCCCTAGTAATGATAAAGTTTCCATCATCGTCTATACATGTATCCCTGAAGCAAATATCTTTATTTTTGGTCAGTATTGCTACGCCCCTTGCATTGTTTGTATAAGGCGCTACTATGACATCCGTTCCCCATGCATTTCTGAAATAGGGAACTCCTATTTTCCTACAGTGGACATCCTGCAGCAAACAAATATTAAAATCCTGATTCCGTAAGTAACCAAATACATCCTTCCTTTTCTTGAAATCTCCTAAACCCCTACAGTTAAAAGATGCAAGTTTAATTTCACTCATAGTTGAGATTTAATCCTTGACTTTAGAATGGGAACATGACAATCACCTCCCCTATGAAAAAACAACAACTGATCAACGTCTGATTGAACTCCTAACCTGGCAACCAACACAAACAGACACCCACACACTAGAAACGCGCACACTTACTCTCTGCACATACCAACAACTCGATTTCAACACATACAATACAGCTCGAGTAGCAAGACATCGTCATTGATAACCGATGTTCATGTATCATGATTAACTGCAACAAAAGGCCTGCAACTTTCTTATATCCATTTCTTTTTTGTTTATGTTTTATCTTTGTCCGTTTCACTTTTTCCACTCGTCTCATACCTATCATTAGCGATACAGAGTTACATGGCATTTCGCTATGAGTCCGCACTCGCTCCATCCAATTACTGACCTGCAAATAATCATTTCAAGTACGTACGGATATCGCCTGTTCTCGTCCCATCCGTGTCGGCGTGCGCTCCGCCGCCGCGCCTTGGTCCCGGCGGAACACTAGAGGTGCGCCTCCCCACTCTACCCCGTCCGCGAGATCCGCCAGGCACCGTTCCCACCTCCATGCGCGCCGCGTCAGCTGTCATCTCGCGCTCCGTGCGCCGTACCTCAGTCAGAGGCGAGTCCAGGTACACAGGGCGAGAGGCCGACCCGTCCGGTCCCGACTGGCTGCCAGCCGCCGCCGCCGCCGCCGCGCGCCGCAGCCGGTCCCCGCGTCCGCGTCAGCTTCCCGCCGGTCCTCCGGTCGGCCGGCGCCAGGTCGCCCAGTCAGGGGCGGCCCCAGGCGAGGCGGACGGGCGGCCTGAGCCGACCGATCCAATCCGGGCTCGTCGGTACTCAGCCCAGCTCTAGACGCTGCTGTGCATCCTGACCGGGCTTCCTCACTCACGCCACCGCCCTGCCGATCCGCCTGCGGGCCCGAACCAGGCCGCCCGGCCAGAGGCGGACCCAGCTGAGGAGCGCGAGTGACGTTCCGGCCCGGCTCCGGCCGGTCCCCACCCCGCGCCCCGGCAGGTGTCCGTGCCGGGCTCGCCTCCGCGCCCGCGCTCTCGCCGCGGGCCAGCGGGACAGCTTCTGCCGGTGTCACCATTGCCCGCCCGGGGTCACGTGGCCCCTGCATGTCAGGCGCAGGGGCGCGACCAGGTTCCGCTGGTCGGGGAGGCTCCACCGAGACTGAATGAGCTACACCAAATTGTTGCAGCATATGCTCCGCCTCCTCTCTACTTCTGACTCTCGTGAGTCGGTCATTCCCGCTCACAGCAAAAAGCACTGCTCCTCCTCGCGTCAGCACAGTTGACAGCCTCTTCTCCCTTCGCTCGTGGAGGAGCAGGTTGAACACCTCCTGTCTCATTGGAGTCAAGTTTTCATTTATGAAAATGTTGTGACCTCTCAGTTTGTATTTGGCCCTGTACACCTGGTCTCTTCGCGAGCCCTGTTCATCCCCTGTGAATTTGACTAGCAAACGATTTCTCGGCAGACGCTTCACATAGACTATTTGTCCAGGCAGTACATCCAGCTCAAGCAGTCTGTTGATCAGAGCTGCGACTGCTGCTTCGAGCCTATCATCACTTTCAGGGATGTGTAGGTCTCGTCCCGCGAATATCAGTTGTGGTCTCCTCCTCAGCTTCTTGGCTTCCTCCCTCTCCTGCTCCAGTTGTGCAACTCTATATTTGATATTTTGCCAGTCATCATACATGTATTTCAGATCCTTTTCCAGAACATGTACCTTTTTTGCCGTTGCTGTGATGGATTCGTACGCAAAATTTAGCGATTCTTCAATGCTACCTATTCTTTGATCGAGCGCTCTTTTTATCTCCTTTACAGCCTCACCGGTTTTCTTCTCGATGAATGCTTTCAGTTCCTCCACCGCTCCATCTTCCTTCTCCTTCTCCGGTGTTCCCGACTCGTGGCGTCTCTTCCGCTGCTTTGTCATCTCACTGACATGGGTGCGCCATGGTTCACCGCTCACTGCTCTCGCGGAGCCGCCCGCGCACACGTCCACCCTCCACGGCTGCCCGGCCGCGACTCCAATGCAAGTTAGTAATTCTGCCGATTTGGCTTTTTGAAACTAGCCCCATATATGGCTATGGTATAGAGGTTTGCGTGGGACGGTCAGCTCCGTGGCTGGCCGTGGCCTAATGCTAACGGCTTAGGGCGGTTGTAAATATTTCCAAATTAATATTGCTATGTACACAAATTACAATATTGTCATTAATGTATCTATATTTATAAGTTTTGTGCTAGGGAGTTGTTTTGTAAGCATGTGTGAACTAAAAATAGCATGTTGTAGCAGTGCATTTTGTCATGGTATGGCTGGCCGATGGCTGGCATTCGGGTTTTGGGTCCGACTACGGCCGGCGGCGGTCAGGCCGCCAGGACGGGTGTGGGTCGGTCATTACAAAATAGACCCGTGATAACCTCTACTCTGCTAGCGGCTTCTGTGCAATACTGGCGTCGGCATTGGCGTGCAAACCAACCGTGTAACCGGTCTTAGTCATGTGTTTGGTGAGATCGGCAAACTTACCGGCTTTGCTCAAAGGGTTATGTGAAATATATGTGACCTTTGCAATTGATTTAAGAATTAAAAAAAAAACGAATACAAATCAGGCAACCAACATGTATTTCACAATTTGCATGGACAGAAACGCGAGACCAGTGTTAATGGGAATGGCTGTGGTAAAGGATTGTTATGGTGTTTAAACGGCGACCAAAGGTACGGCGACCAATTTTTTGGGGAAATATTCCGGTCGGCGACCAGCTTTCAGTTTGTTTTACCCCTGGCCGAGCGGCTCAGCATTAGCGACGACGTCACTGGTGCTGTGGTCCAGCCGTGCAGCCAGCCCCGTCGCCGCAGCTGCGCTTTCGAGCGTTTTGCGGTCTTTTGACGGGTGTTGACGAGAGCGGCAATTTGTAGTCGTCGCCGTTAGATAATTAAGTTATGTTGCAAGTCTATATTTGGAAATATTTGGTTTCTTAAAGTTTTTTTTAAAAGCATATCTTGAACATTAAGCCAAACAATGCCATTTGCAACATTTCCAGGCACAACGACGTATAGCCGCCTCACCCCTCAGCCAGACCAGAGGGGGGCCGGGTGGCTCAGTTGGTAGAGCGTCGGACTCGGAATCCAAGGGTTCCGGGTTCGAGTCTGGCTACTGGCGCAAGTCATTCGGTTCCCCGCCCCGGAGAAGAGTGGTTCTCCTCCCCACCCACGGCGGCATATAGCTATGGGCTGGACTACGGGGTGGGCGAGAATCACTCCCCTCCCCCCCCCCCCACCCCCCCCCCCCCCCCCCCCCCCCTCCCCTTCCATAAAAAAAAACAGACCAGAGCAGCGTGCCGCCGTCTCACCCCTCAGAGCCGGGCCGGGGCAGCGTATGTCCGTCTCGCCCCTCAGCCAGACCAGGGCAGCGTATGCCCGTCTCCTCCCTCAGGCGGACTGGGGCTGAGGGAGGGCATGGCCGTCTCGCCCATCAGCCGGACCGGGGCAGCGTACGGCCGTCTCACCACTCAGCAGGACTGGGGCAGCGTGTGGCCGTCTCGCCCCCTATCCTGAAGAACCTGTATGCCGAAACAGCTAAGCTGTTGGACATTTTACGGTGTGTCCCCGTGTCATCGGCTGAGGCTGAACGGAGCTTCAGCAAACTTCGCAGATTGAAGACGTGGCTGCGGAACAGCATGAGCGAGAGGCGTCTCTCAGATCTCCTTGTCTGCCACATCCATCAGTCGCTGCTGGACCAGGTCGACGTGGAGAGAGTGGTGAAGGCGTTCGTGGCAGAGGACGATACTCGGAGGAGAGTGTTCGGTGATGGCTAAAAAGCACTAGGGTGAAATGCTCCGAAGAGCGGGAGTCCTGGAACTCAAGGAGCAGCGTTCGTTCATGTATTCGGAGAGGATTCACTCACATGCCAGACGGCGGTAGTTCGGCGTGGCAGTGATGTATAAGTGACAATATAAGATTGGCATGCATTTTAAGCACGAATCTCTAGGAAAACTATACCGAGATGCAATCCAAGAGGCAAATAATTAGTTATAAATAGATACAGCTGCGAACGGCTGCTCTAAAACCGTAATAATGTTTGCAGAACAGCCCGTCACAGACCACTCATGAGCCCAGTTGGCAGAGCGTTCAGCTGAAAACCTCAAAAATGTATCTGGCAACTGACATGGTGTAGTTGACTCCCTGCAGCGCTTGATTTAACATATTGCCAGGATGATCTTCAGCGGCAGCGACGACAATGCACCTAATGTAATGGACGAATGCCCAAAAAGATTTGTTATACCTACTTTGGAGTTGGAGCTGGACGGGCTTACGGTCACGAAAACCCTACGTACCGAAATGTTAACGAAGAAAAGATAAGATACGATCGGCTGTTTACGGTCAGATAGGGTATTGAAATTTCGCTTGACAAAAACCTGGAAAGATACAAATTTGAACGTGTATGCACCCCTTAAGCCAGGTGCAGCCCCTTGCCAATTGCCGCCCCATGCTAGGTGCCGCCCCCGAGCAAAAAGTCGCACCAGTTTTTTTCGCGTGTCGACGCCCCTGTACTCAGCGACAGCCGAGTACCAGACTCAGTTCGTATAGAGGGCGTCACTAGCATGCTACTCTGTTGGGTGTCTCTCCTGTGCACACTTTGCCTAGTTATTAAACTTTCAGCGAAGTGTTGTGGCTCATACGAAGTCAGCATTTTTGTCAGTAACACTAGGTGGCGATACTCATACATGCTGTCTACATGAAACCAGCCGAGGTCATCAATCACATCGCTCACATGATCGTATTTCCTCTGGCCAGAGACCACTCGCGCAGCAAACCTCACTAGCTTCTGAAGCCGTTTGCGTTGCGTCGCATTGCTAGCGCCATATACGGACAGACAGTACCGAATCGCCGATAATAGACCTTGCACCAACGTAACCATCACTGACTGAGGGAGACTGTGCCTGCTGTGGCTCAGTCTGCACAAAGTGCCAGTACACCGCCGTGCCACGTCGTCTATAAATTGATAAATACAAATAAAGAAGGCATGTTTCTGGACCAGTTTTCTCTCAGAAATACATTGCTGACATTCATTGGTCTGTATCTGACAATCAAAACCAAAACACGCAATTTCAAAATATGACGTCATCACTTACCCATACTTTAGATGTCATAAGTCAGTCAAAAATGGAGATATCTGTTTGAACTTTGGCATAGTAGTTGCATAGGTATAGTTTCCTGATATGTCTTCCTTTTTTTAAATATTTTAGAAAATGTTGATTTTGTGATAATGTTCCCCCCAAAAGTTTTGTGAGTTTTTGGGGGTCAAAACAAAAATGTAAAAAAAAATCCGAGATACATGGTTTGTAGCACTTGCAATTTTCTATCTTTTAGCGTTTTTCGATTGCATTTTCCTTCAAATGTGGCATTTGTACGGCCTGGCAAGGTTTAGCTGATTTTGGTGTAGAACTCGTGTATAGCAGTGTTCGTCACGGCCCCACCAAACCCCACCCGGCCCGGCCCAGGCCCATGAGCACCAAGCCCAAGCCCCGACCAGGACCGGTCAAATTAATAATATTGAGGCCCAGGCCCGGTCCGGCCCGTTAAGATTAAGCATATCATTATTTTCACAAAATTTGCAATCATTATCCTAGCATATTTACTTGTATACTATAAATGTGAAACAATGAACCAACCATGCTAACCAAAAAAAAAGCCACAGCCACAGCAACAGTGTGTTGCTGTGTAAATGAACTGCTGGTTAAAATATTGTTTAGCTCTGACCCGAGCTTGTGCGACGCGCGCATTACTTCAAAATTGTCAGGCCCAGGCCCATCCAGCGCCCAGTGATTTCCTTAAATTGAGGCTCGGCCCAGGCCCAGTCCCAGGCCATGGCCCATGACGCACTCTAGTGTGTAGTGACGTCACTAAATTAGCTATGACTCGAGAGAAAACAAATATAAGAAATGTTTTCATTTTTCACAAAAGACGTAACCATGATTTATAAGAAGGTGTCCGAAGTTTTACGTTGATAGCGCTATTAGTTTTTCAGCTATTGCGAAAAATAATCAGGGGTAGGGGGCGTTAACCCCCCCCCCCCCCCAGTAAATGGCGGGTTATGTGATTTTTCCCAGCTCTACCTACTTGTCTGGAGAAGCTACGCCCCTGGAAACAAGACAAACCAAATACACACGAAAATATACAACACTGAAATACACTGTTTGAACTCTGTTACTGGTTGTGATCACATCACAACCAGTAACAACATCAGACGAGATTGTCTCTTACATATTTGCTCACACTTGCTCTGAAGCTGGCGAACGTTGCGTGGAACGGATCAGCAGCTTGGAATCTTTCCACATGTGCATTGAATCCTAATACAGCCCGTCGGAATAACTCGCTTAAAGGGAATGTTTCACCTTTGTATTAGTTTTAAACTGAGATAGCCATTATATTGGGCCGTTATTGAAATGTCTAAATTACTAAGGTCCTTTTTCCCAAAACTTAACCGTTTTTAAGCAATTTAATTTACCATTTGCAAAATGACCCCAAGCTGGTGCAGCCGCTGATTGGCTGACAGTCACTTTTTCAGCCAATCCCACTGTCAGCCAATCAGCGGCGGTCTTTAGTTCAATAATGACGTAATTCGCCCAAATTAATTTGCTATAAAGCTAAGAGACTTTTCGAGTGAAAAATATCAACATCGTTTTCAGCAGCAGTTACTTCATATTTCCTACTACAACCAGCGTATATTTGATAACTTTCAGAAAGGTGAAACATTCGCTTTAACCCTCGCCAGTGCAGGGGGGGATGCCACCCCCCTCGGTTTTTCGGGAATACCTCGCGTAAATATCAACCGATTGTGATGAAACTTTCAGTACCCTCCTTCTGAACAAGTTTTACACATATTCTGAAAATGTTAAGTTGTAGGTCAAATGACCCGTGACCTTTGACCTGCTTTTCAAGGTCATGTCAGGCGCAAATGGCGTCCCGTAGTGTTGATCTTTGTATCTTGAGCAGTTGCATAGTGTTTTGTTGTTCATGAGCATATGCACAGGTGTTTCCAGGTAACAGTTGTGGTTTACATTGAGATTGTGACCTAGATTGACCTTTTCAGAGGTCAACCGAGGTCACTGACATCCGATGACCTCATATTACTTGTTTGGCTTCTGGTAGATTCTAGGGCATTTTGTGACTCTGACTTCAAATATGGTATCCATTTTACATAATTATATGTTCCACTGGGTTCATGCGCCCCCTTAGGTCAGCCAAGGTCACTGACCTAAAATGACCTGATATGACCTGACATGACCTTTTTGGAATTTGGCAGTTTTTAGGACTTTTTGTGACGCTGATTTCAAATTTGGCACCCATTTAGCATAATTATATGCTCATTCGCGATTCTAGCTCGATTAAATTCAATTTATAAGCATTTACAATTTGGTTGAATTTTGGGGTCATTGACATGACTTCAGAGGTCACCTAATGACCTAGGACTTTAACCCGCGCACTGCAGGGGGTTTACGCCGAACACGAACTGCAGGGGGTTGACTTCCGCCCCCCCGTGATATCTCAAAAACTACGCAACGTAGCCACAAGGGGAAAAAGGCGTTTGTTAGCTTGATACTAGTTCTATCGAAAGTATTTTGTATTGTTTTAGGTCAGATCAAAACTGAAGTCACCAGAGGTCATCAAATGTCAAATTTTCCAGTTTTTCCTGTTTTAGGACTTCGCTCCAGAAATTGCCATATATCTCGGAAACTTTGCTAGCTAGAAACAAACCGATAAAAATGATCGCCAGCCATTTAAATTTGAAATGGACAAACTGTCCTCAAATTTGATCTCAGATAAATATTTGAGGCTCCAGAGGTCAAACAAGGGAAAACATGCTGCTTTAACGCAAAACTTTTTTCCACTACTTACTTTTTATCTAATAGCGTTAACGTTAAACTGTTTACGCCATTGTGTTTGCCTCTTCAAGGCACTTCGAATGATTTACCTGGTGACTGTGTTAGGTTAACTTCAAAATTTGACTTCAATTCACTTAACCTTGACCTGAGGTCAACACCCAAGTAGGTCATGTTGCATACATAGAGACGTGTCTCGACGAGACAAACACATTGCTGTCAGTTTTACTTCTCTATCTTCATTATATCGCGAGTTATTTTTATTTTTAAAGTGATGGTAACATCAGAGGACCTCAAATAATCCCATAGGAGTCAATGAACACAACTTACACTTGGATCATCAAGAATATCCTACAATAACATGATCCAGAAGTAATTGGACTAATATCAAGCATATCCTTGAAATAGGAAGCCTTTTAATATTTCCCCATTGACTTATTATGGAGGTCACGAAATTGACCTGACTTTAAGTCACCGATATAAAAATTCCGAGATATAAGAATTGTAAGTACGTATGCCCTCATGACACTATGTAAGTTTCAACCTGATCGGTGAGAAACTCTGGTTTTGGCATAACTGCAAACGTTTTTGGAGGTGGGGTCACTTGACCTGGTCTGGTCACCTGACCTGAGATGACCCGAGGTTCATTTGGTTTCAAAGTGTGCGCAATTGATGTTCTAACACTTGTGCAAAAACTTGGCGGCCCTGCGCGCCGCCGTTTTTTTCGCTATCTGGGAAAAAACCTGAGGGGGGCGGAAATCAAACCCCCCCCCCCCCCCCCCCAGCAGTGCGCGGGTTAAAATCGGGTAGCAATGGCTTCCTCTCGTGACAAGCAACACGCTCGTTTTTGAATCGAAGCTCTAGCCCAATTAGGGGCGAAATGCTAGGGAGTCGTACCCCTCCCCCTGCACGGTCACGCACTGATCGGACGCTGCACGGGCGAGGGTTAATGGTCTCTTTGTTAGCCTTGTGAGCGGACGGGACATGAATCAGTTGCGATGGTGCGGTCCTGGTTCAACGCTGTGGTACGTGGAGTGGGACGCAGCCGAGCAGAAAGGCGGAGTGGCGGAGTCGGATCGGAATAGGATCCAGTATAGGAACATGAACTGCTCCACTGCCTAAACAGATCTCTTAATTGTCCCCACGGTCACTTTCCACGTGCCCCGAGTCATGTCGGTCACGTCAGTTGTCACTAATGAAGAAAGCAGTGTGGGAGTGCAGTATAGGGGAGAAGAACAGAGATCAGGTTACGGGGCACACGGCAATAGGCGCGCGCGCGTGGGTGGGGGAGGGGGCGACGGCTGACGGAGTGGCGCCTGGTCACTACTACTAAGCTTCGGTGCATTAAATATGTGTATTTCATTGGTAGTATAGGAACATGAACTGCCCCACAGCCTAAACAGATATCCTAATGATTGTCCCCACGGTCACTTTCGACGTGCCCCGAGTCATGTCTGTGACAGACAAGTCACTAATGTACAAAGCAGCGTGGGAGCGCAGTAGAGTGGAGAGGAACAGAGGTCATGTTACCGGGCATACGGCAATAGGCGCGCGACCCCGGGAACGGCTGGCGGAGCGGCACCTGACCACTACTAGTCACTCTTGGACCACCTGGTCAAAACGGGACCGTCCCGTTTAGAGGCGGTGCCTCTATATTTCGAAAACGCGTGAAGTTGGGGGTGGAAGTTTTCGAAGCTGTGTTAGGATGTGGCTCTCCCTATGTGACCAGAAAACTGTTGATCCGGCCCATCTAGAACACACCTTGGTACTTAATGGGTTAACTAGTATATTTATGTATTACTATTCAATTGTTTATATTTTACATTTTCAATAATAAATCATCACAATTAATAATTAATTATATAATAAGCAATGCTAATGATAAATTAAAATAAAATACGAAATTAAATCCGTCGCAGACTATGGTATTAGTAGTAGTAGTACCATAAGCTAGTACCATGAGGTTTACCGGAATGGGCCGGTAATCGCATATCGAAACGTGGCAGCTAACGCCCATCCTCGTCGTAGCTTTAGCTTTACCATTAACTTTCCCGCGGTCTCGATGTATTGTATTGTATTGAGAAACAATCCCCGATGTACTCGAGGCTATTATAGTCTCACTTTGCTCG
>JAXIVJ010002781.1:17500-77500 GCA_036785665.1 Chirona hameri | reverse complement strand
GTATCGTGGAGGAAGTGCTCTTTGTATTTCATCTTCATCTCTACGTGCTTTTCGCCCTTCTGGTCTGAACAGGGACTCCTCTCACCTTCCAAGAAGCCCCCTTTGCGTGTCAAGGGGCCCATTCGGCCTGTTCAGAGGTCCTTCCGACCTGACCTGGACTCTCGACCTGCCCAGAGGCCCCTCTGTGCTGTCTAGGGGCCATTTGACGTGTTCAGGGGACCCTCTGACCCGCTCAGGGGCCCTTTCGGTCTAGCCAGGGGCCCCTCTGACATGCACATGGCTCGTTTGAACGTCTAAGGGGCCCTCTGGTCTTTCAGAGAGGGCCCTGGTGACCCAAAGGGCATCTGCAGTGTTCTAAACTCTCTAAAGACCACGCTTCGCGTGGTAAAGAGCCCATGATATCGCGCTTCGTGCGGTCTCGTCGGCCCTTTTCGGCGCGCTGCTCGCGCCGAAAAGGGCACTCCTGGCCTCCAGGGGGGGGGAGCGTCCCGGCCGCCCCCCCCCCCCCCCCTTGGCTACGTGCCTGAGAAGATGCAGACTGCAGCGCACAGCAGGTTATTAGATCTCCAGCCAGCGACACATACAACTTATATATCCGTCCACGCGCCCGGGGGTATCTCCGCACCGATATTCCACGCGCCCGGGGGTAGCTCCGCACCGATATTCCACGCGCCCGGGGGTAGCTCCGCACCGATATTCCACGCGCCCGGGGGTAGCTCCGCACCGATATTCCACGCGCCCGGGGGTAGCTCCGCACCGATATTCCACGCGCCCGGGGGTAGCTCCGCACCGATATTCCACGCGCCCGGGGGTAGCTCCGCACCGATATTCCACGCGCCCGGGGGTAGCTCCGCACCGATATTCCACGCGCCCGGGGGTAGCTCCGCACCGATATTCCACGCGCCCGGGGGTGGAACACCGATACGTACCCCCGATTAGGTCGGCAGAAGCAGCCCCCGCCAAATGTTTGACATTCCTATGTGATGACGTCACTAAAGTCATGGCCCGTGGCCTTCAACACATGAGCCAACATAGTCTCTGGTGACTACCGATGATACTTCCGTCAGATTCAGATTTAGCAGTCCAAATGCTGCTACTAAACGTTCAGTATTCAGCATTGTTATGCACGTGCATTGCACCTGTCTCCAGAAGTATGCAAATGGCACATAACGTATGGTGAATTAAATATCTTTGTCAGGACTATTTGTATTGATCCATCCACTACGAGGGTTCTATCAAGAACTGGCATGGTATTTGATGTCAATGGTGCATCGTTAGTCCGTGTCAAGGAGGTTTCAGAAAGGATTAACCGCTGCAAAGTATGGCAAGGTATGCTCTGCTGCGCGCGATGACCGGTGATACGGCGGCGGTTGAGTTATTAGGTACCTGATGATATGTGTTAGAGTTGGCGCCTCGAGTCAAGCTCCCCAGCTTTTGCGCCAACTCTACCTTATGTATACCATATAAATATGTTATAAAACAATAAACATGTTGATGATGATGATGATGATGAGTATCTATTACCGAGGGGCGCGAGGCACACCGCCTGGCACTATATCGGAAAACGGCGCTGTTCCGCGCCGCCGTTTTCTGGTAGGTACCGTTTTCTGGTAGGTAATCACCTACCAAACAGAGTATGGTGTGTCTGTAGCCTGCAATCTGGCTTTGCAACATTGCATCATTTCAAAAATTGAAGAATACAATAAATAAATAAAAAATCCTATTTTCTGTTAAAATGATCTTCTTGACCCGTTCGGGCCGCTGATTGCAATGACGTTAAAATCAACGCTCTAGGACTTCATTTGCAATATTTAGAGTATATTGCAACATTTTGCAACAATTTGCAACATTTCGAAAAAATCATGCGGGGGTTTCTTGACCTCCCGGATCGATTTACGGCAGCGACGATCCACTATTTCTTGTGGTTTTTCAGAATACCCGCGAATGTATATCAATTTTAAACAGTTGCAATTGCGCTGCCCGGACTCGTACATAATATTTTTGTTGAGGCTGGCCATTCGTCAGTCAACATATAGGCCTCTCACTGCTCGGATATAAGGTATGTCAAGATGGTATGTGGAGTTCGGTAATTGGTGGATATTAGGACAGGGTCTCCCACGACAGAGCCTACCGGAGTATGCCCCGACAGATGATCCGTCGCGGCATCCCTTCCCCATATCGGCTCCCATGATCCGCCCCCCAAATCATCCTGGTCCCAACCCCAACAAATACAATCCCACCACTATCTCCCCGACATTAACAGGCTCCTCACCTATAATTAATCGCTGAGCGTCAATTCTCCCACTGGTCCTTAACTTAATCGATTATTCTGGCATACGGTCATTGATTCTCGCTCCCATTTATCCTCCTTTCAAACACTAATCCAAATGCACGGGTTGACGCCCCGGTATCTCCCTCTTCCGTCTACTGCCCTCCAGCGGTGCTATTAATTACGGGTGAGAGACCTTGACCGGGTGGGGCTCCCCGCTTTTTCCTCTAATCCTCACGATAATTTCCTCCATTTCCATCCCGCCATGTGATTAGTTTCGGCCGCCGCTCACCCCTCCATGGTCCGCGGCTCCGCTCTCTTACCCCAGAACATCTCGTCTTACTGCGCCGCTTAATCCCGTCTTTTTAACCCGTTTCCACAACCTATTAAAATTCCGCGGTCGCACGGCTCAGAGCTACTTGGCTAAGTTGCAGCTGCATTCGCTTGCTGACTTATTGCAATCACCTGGCCAGCGCGATGGGCCTGTTCAGTCACGCGGCGGCCTTTACCCCTCGCCACGTCGCCTCTGATCCTAACCCTTCCGCACGTCATGGTGCCTTCCGCGACATCATTCCCGGTCGCTCGGTACGACCTGGGGAATTCCATGATGGGCATAAGACCAACAAATTTTATCCGAGGGCGTGAATACAAGTGTAGCATATTGCGGCACAAACAACATAAGATCTGTTAACCGGCATACCTCGCAAGCCCTCCTCGATGGACTTAACTTCGCTCAGCTCACCCGCTCTCGGCCCTTCCTGGCCCCACTAATCGCCTCTCAACCTGCCCCACAGCCTAATAAAACTCCGAGGTCGCGCGGCTCAGAGCTACTTGGCTAAATTGCGACCGCTTGCGCGTGTCGTCTTATTGCAATCGCCTGGTCGAGCGCGATGGACTTATTCAGTCGCACGGAGACAATCACCCCTCACCGCGCCGCCACTGATCCTAACATTTCCGCACGTCGCGATCTCGTTCGAGTTAGCGCCACCCGGTTGGCCGGCACCACCTAGGCAGCTCCGCGATGGACCTAAAACCTATAATTTCGTCCGAAAGTCGGGAGAACAAGAGCTGCACGTTGCGATACAAAGCCCCATGGCCTGATCGATCGGAGTACATCACAGGTCCCCCTCGATGGACATAGATCTTCTCCTCTTGGGCGGCATCCCCTCACCCACTCATCACCAGTTTCCCACATCTCAACCACCGATATCAACTCCGGCGGGACAATCCCTCGCCCAAACCACCTCACTCCGGCAGCACAATCCCTCGCCCAACGCACCTCAGCGGCACTGCATCGCCCGACTCACCCGCTCGATAGCCCCACTGGCCACCACAGCATGTGGCCGTGCAGCATGTGGCCGTATCGTCTTACAGCGTTAGTTCCTGGTTAAACGTCATGGCTCGGGAACGATTCCACTATCAAAACAACTTACTTTGTCCCTCCTGGGCGCCCGCCATTAATATCCCGCATACCTCCCTCGTTAGATGATTACCCAAACCCGTCAGCGAACCAACCGTTATCAGCAGAGTCAAAATACACACAGGGGTGTAGCGCATACCAACCTCGTTTCCCGGCTAGGATTAAATCGTCCTCATCGAAGCTTGTCATTCCTTGATTCTCCGATCTCTCTCGGATGTTCGACGTCAGCGGGTTTCGACTCTGTGGGCAGCGTTAATGTACGTGAAGCGGAATACGTTCCGTTGAGCCGGTGCCTCCGGTACGTCAGATCCGTCCGAAATCCATCCCGCCTCGCGGCTTCTCGATCATTACTCCGTTCAGTTCATATTATATTCCACCTCTGCGATCCTTCATCTTTATTATACCCCCACCTGTGCGGTTACATGTCATATTTATAGCTAAGTCACGCGCCGCAATAGTCTTTACATCCCTCCCGTGACACATATTTTCCCCTCCCCTCCGCTGGTCCGTCACACCATCAACCAGTCCATAACACCTCCGTCCCCGCCCCTCCTCAAAATCCACACTTCACTCCTCCCCTCCTCATGATAAAGATCCCTTCCCTGGGTCATTAGATCCCGTTCGGCTGCCCGTTCCGTCCCTCCCGCCCGAGATCCCTCACTGCCTCAGATCGCCTATTGGAGCACACGACGTTAGGTACGACGCAGGGTGACAGACCCTATAGATAGCCAAAAAAGGAATATCGCATGATACATACAACAATATATGACGAGTATATAACATACGTGGTCGACCAAGACATTCAAACACATAACCATACTATCATTAGCCATACGACAAACCATACAACGACACATACAACTGTAGTCGCGTTCATCATTCAACCTTCAAAATAGTCTTCAGGTGATTTTAACATGATCACCTTTTCATATGTAATTATCATCACATGACACATTGTGTCACTATCTCACATCATCGGAAGGCACACAAATACTTTCTGTTTGAAACATGACCCATTCATTGCAAAAGAAGTATTGATGGCACGAAAAAAATAACACATGAAGTAGAAAGTAAGCAAATGAAATGCTTGAAATAATACGAGTCAACAGTGTGATTGGCTAAAGTTGTGAAACCGAAACAGATATCGTAACATAAGCTAGACGATTGATGATATTAACAGAACGTGTCGACTCGTGTTAATTGGCCAAAACAGAGATACGGAATACGTGACCAAAAAAGAACCAAGGAAAATGTACGGAACTATAATGGGATTCACAGAATAGCATAGAGTCACGGACAGGTAATCATTAAGAGAGTAAACGGATATTTGATATAAAATATCGGTAACGAAGGATGTATGTTAGTCAGTCATCAAAATGAGCAATTGTCGATTGACTGGTAGGATTAAGAGGATATTTTATATAAAAAAATAGAGTCGCGCGTATTGCGAAAGAGGGCTGAATCGCTATAAGCACGCTCAGGAACATTACAAATGTAAAACAGAGATATGTAAAAAGTGATTGGAAGTGCCGAAATAATTACATGTACGCAAAACAATTATTATAATAGTACGGCAAAATTATGTGACTTTTCCCAAAAAAAAACTGAAAATGCGGAAATTAAACTGCGCGACTCGGACGGTAGGAATGACCTGAATTTATGTCCACAACAGAGATATTATGATTTAAGCGAAGAAAAAATGAAATCATCGAAAATTATGATTCCTTCAAAATATAACGCTGTATATTACTGCCAAGTAAAATTTTGACTTTCTATGGTATACGTTGTGCAAAAGTTATCCTGATACTGACTTTTTTAGCACAGATAATATCGTTTATACCTTCGCGTAGGTAACTGCAATGGTTACCGTGTCCTGTAGATTTGTCTGATGTTCGGGTACAATCAGAGGCACTGCGCGTTCCGTGGAGGTTGATAAATATATTGATGTGAGAGCATGTCTTAAAATGTAATGGAAAACTAAGTGAGATATTGTCCAGACCGAAATGCAAATATTCAAAGTAGAATATAACTATTTTAAGTACATGAATGCACTATTCCTGGATGCATTGTACACGCGACGTATCACGTTAGCAGCGAATGTTTCGTAAGTCATGTATACGGTGGAAGTACATGAATGTACTATTCCTGGATGCATTGTACACGCAACGTATCACGTTAGCAGCGAATGTTTCGTAAGTCATGTATACGGTGGAAGTACATGAATGCACTATTCCTGGATGCATTGTAAACGCGACGTATCACGTTAGCAGCGAATGTTTCGTAAGTCATGTATACGGTGGAATTAAATGCAAAAAATAGCTGATCAGTTTCTAATGTTTATTTTATGTACTTGTACGGCTTAGAGAGCAGTACAGTAACTACTATCGTGAGTAAGATGAATTTGTAACCAATGTAGGACCTCCATGCAACTGCATGATTGTACCCTGATGTATCTGAAATGTATCTGAAAAAGAACCATTCTAGAGTGTTATTATATGGGAATTGGAAAATAACCGTTCTAATTATTCTTAAAGTGACTGTACAGATAATAGTCAAATGAAACAGACTGTAAAACATACAAATATTCCTTACACTGGAACCATTTACAAACCATTCATTAATTCATCATAGTGTGCACATTCATGCCTGCATACCATTTATAACTCAAATATGAGTCATATTTTGCGCATGCCTTTGGCATCTTCTTGTGTTATGAGGAAACATCTCATACAAAGCATCACGGCTTCTAAGTGCACAATATCATCTTCGTGTGCTGAGGAAACATCATCTCATAAAAACATCACGGCATCTGCAGGAATTAAGTGCGCAATCTGGGCCACATCTTTTGTATTAGGGGCTTATGAATCGAAGGTAAATCCAGGTTGATCAGACCTGGTGACCGGCGCAGCCTTCTCATTATGCTAAATGATGATAAAAACCGCAAGACACACATCGGTCTACAAAGGCCTCTCTACCGAAATCCCTGGCTCGGCCGTCGGCGTAAGGGGATACTTTGTTGCCGCATCGTAAATGCTCTGCCTACGAAACAAACGGATAGACATCACCATAAGCATACGTTGGCTGTCAGGCGTAATAGATGAAATGTATGAATAAATGAAGAAGAAGGGGAAAGGAACTAATTTTTCGGCCATGACTTATGAGTACCAGCTAATGTCATGTAGTAGGGTAACCTGGGGCAAGACGCCCCCTCTAACATATGATCCAGCGTACCGTCAACTCTATTTGTTGAAACTGGTGAGTTTTGGCTTTTAAAAACTCTTTGGACATTTAGCTTGCTTAGAATAAAGCATATCGTTCGCTGATTTAGAAAATAAATGATACATTGACGAATTTCGTTAAGGTTGCAAATGGGGCGTCTTGCCCACCCATGGGGCAAGACGCCTCAGGTGATGGGGCAAGAAGCCTCCCGCGGGGCGTTTAACCCCACCGAGTCATTCAGTGCACTGTCATCTCATCGTGCAAATAATTAGATCCAATGCTGTAAAATTTGACAATTTTCAAGGTCATTGCAAAATGTTGTAATGCATGGAACGACTTATTTACATCCTTTGGTTGCCTCAACAGAGATTGTGTTGCCGAATTTCATATACAATTTCTTGTTTTCTGAATCACTGTCACAGAAAAAGCATCTGCTGAAAACAATGCGTTTATTGCAAACGTGGAAACATAGCGAAACTTCTGATCCACGGTTATGAAATCATTGTATCTTATCAAATCATCGTTATGAAATCATTGTATCCACGGTTATGACATCATTTTTCACTGATCTCGACAGAAGTCACACGTATTGGGTGGCGCTGGCGTCCGTGCATGGGACACATGCCCACTTTTTGCAGGCACCACACTGGATCCATTCTTCGCAGGATATATCAAATCGCATGCCGCAGATAATGCACGTTGTGATGTCCTTGGCGAGAGTTTCATCTTTCTCTGGCATCTTCTTGGTGACATTTTTCTTGTTGGCGCGTGCTGCTTGCAGCCTTGCTTTGCATGGTGACGACGTCAGGACTACAGACTTTTCCGCTCTACGAGTTCGCTTCCTTTTAGGCGCCTTGGGAATGGGAGATAGTTTGGAAAGGAGAGCTTGGCATCCTCCGCTGGTGCCAGCTGCAGCATCGCCCGGTGCGGCGGATCCTCCGCTGGTGCCAGCTGCTGCATCGCCCGGTGCTGCGGATCCTCCGCTGGTGCCAGCTGCTGCATCGCCCGGTGCGGAAGATCCTCCGCTGGTGACAGCTGCTGCATTGTCCGGTGCGGCGGATCCTCCGCTGGCGCCAGCTGCTGCATCGCCCGGTGCGGCGGAGCCTCCGCTGGTGCTAGCTGCTGCATCGCCCGGTGCGGCGGATCCTCCGCTAGTGCCAGCTGCTCCATTCCAACCACTCACATCCTCACTGGGCTCTGGCTCATCTGTCATTAGCGACGGCGCATATTCTTCCTCTGTGAAGATGTTTTCGTCAAGAGGCCACAGGCCGGTCACCTCAAACCCTTTGATGGCCTTGTCCGGTGTCAGAACCCTGTTGTACGCTTTGCCGAGGAGACCACCGATATCATACATCGTGACGCGCCTTCCGCTGTTGATCCTAAGGAAGTTTTCCACGACGGTGTTGTATCCTGCTTTCAACGATTTAACCACCGTGCGGTCGAGAGGCTGCATTTTGTGTGACGTGTGGGGCTGTAGCGTGATCATGTGAATGTGGTGCTCCCTGGCATACAACACTGCTTCCAGAGTTTTATGTGAATGGTGACCGTCAAGGATAAGCAGCTGCGGGTTACTGGCACTGCTGTGGGTCCATTGTTGGAAGTGCTGTAACCACTGCAAAAACAGTTGGGCATCCGTCCAGCCGCTGTCAGTGACACCCCCAATTGCACCTGGCGGTGTCCCCTTCATCAGCTGTTCCACCATCCTCTTTCTGGGCCAGATGAGCATGGGCGGTATGTACTGTCCTGCAGCGCTGCAAACAGCTATGACAGTTACAAGTTGCCCGCGCTCTGCGCTGGTGAGTGCTTCCACGCTTCGCTTTCCACACCTGGCCAGAATCCGTGAAGGCGTTTGCACAGTAGTAATCCCGGTCTCATCCATGTTCCACACTTGTTTGCTCTCGAATTTATGCTTTCCGAGCAGATCTTTGTAGATTTCGAAGAATTGCCGGACGGTTTCCTTGTTAAACCCGACTGCCCGACTAATGCTTGTCCCTTGCGGTTTCCTTAGACTCATATCCGGGTTGCGCTTCAAGAATCCTCGAAGCCAGTCTTCTCCTGCGCATCCGTCTTTTAAGGGATGTGAGAGCTTCAGGTTCTCCGCAAGATCAAACGTCAGCCTTCGCACATCTAAGCCAGTCAGACCGAAAAGACGACTTTCCATGTCCAAAATATGGCCCTTCAAAACGTTCTCCACTTCGGGAGGAAACACTGTGGCATACCTACCAAGGTGCTTGATTCCTGGCTGTTTCACTTTGCCATCACGATGGCGCCAGAGCGTTTTGCATGGCACACCGTACATGCGTGAAACCTCGCGCACACCCTGGCCACGTTTCAGGCACTCGAGGGACTTTTGAATGGCAACTTCACCATACTTCTGGCGCTGTGACTTTCGCTTGTAAGTTCTCACCATTCTGAAATAAAATAATTGGCTTGTAATTTGTCTGTCCCTAAGGATCTATGATTGTGGAGGCAGACGGATGTTTTGACAGATATCACTGCAAACAAGCACATTCACAATTATATTGTGTGAAAGTTGTAATCGCTTCATAAGCCGCCATTTTTCTAAAATGTACATCAAAATTAGCAATATTTTCATGAACAAACATGGCAGAAGCGCGGCAAAATATCGTAACCAAGGAATATTCTAGTGACATTATTGTGACATATTTTAAACTTCCGTAACGTTGAAACATGAAATGAGTACCACAAATGCATACCATAGATTGTTGAGTAGTAAGCAGAATATAAAAAAATGCACACTATGAGAGCACATGTTAAACTTACGAATTAAAGAATTTGCCTTACAACACAACAATTGGTACTGAAGCCGAATCTCCGGATTGTCACGAGTTGCTATATCATTTGATATTATAACACCAAGATATTTAAACTCATTAACATAATCAATAAACTTCCACAGATCGGGGCACTGGGGCAAGACGCCTCACCAATGGGGCAAAACGCCCCATGGGGCGTTTTACCTCGCCGTGAGGCGGGGCGTTTCACCCCATCACGTAGTGTCCATGAAACGTTTTACCCAGGTTGATCTGCGCCACATTTGTCGCGAATAACGATAGGCAATTTTAAAGCTAAGACCACTGACTTTTAGGTAGCTTAAGTAATCAAAACATTGCACTGGACTAAAGGGCAAAGTTTTCTCATCATATTTTACAGAAAAAAATAGAAAATAAACCCTAAATAATGTTTTTACCTGTATCTCTTCAGCGGTGCGTACAACGCGTGTCAAACTTGTGGAGCAAAATGATCAAGGTTTGTATATTTCTGCTGTGGCAACATTCTCATCAAGAACATTTTAGATATCCAGAACTTTGGGTGGGGCGTTTTACCCCGGCGGGGCGTCTTGCCCCAGGTTACCCTACAATAATTGCAACAGAATTGGCATAATCGCTAGTCCTGGCAGTACAAGAAGGTGAAAACAGTATGAAGCAGTTATAGATCTAACAAATGGACTACATTTGAAGAATGACTCGTTCAATCTTACAAATCCAATTGACTAAGGAAACGAGTTGCGGTACTTCCGTTAATAACGAGTCCATAGACTGTGTTTGCTTAGGCACGGTTGACGGTCCGGCACGAAATATAAACGTTTACATCGTAACCCAATTTTAGCCATTTTATATTTGCAAGTTTTTTACGACATTAAAGTAAATAGTTCACCTTCGGAATTGTTTTCAGAACACGATTTTATTATATTTTTGAATACAGTTTCTTTTTTTATTTTCAAAAATGGTCCTACACTGAGAGAAAAATTGACTCTCTTAAACTCTATGAGGGGGAGTTGCCCAAATTGACTCCCCAAAACTCCGTCTGATGGGGGAGTAACTCCATTGTTTACACCCAATAACGCTCCTTACAACACTCCCAGCTCTGATTACTCCAATGAAGAACTCCTTGAACTTCTCTCTACCCTCTCTACTCCCCTCCAAAACTCTGCGTAACTCCTGTCACTACTCCACATAACTCCCCCTGCTACTCCCTTGACCCTTTCTACTCCCCTCCGAAACCCTGCATTACTCCTGTCGCTACTCCACATAACTCCCCCTGCTACTCCCTTCTACACCCTTTTACTCCCATACTAAAGTACCCTGAACAATATATATGTCACTACCATGCTACTCCCCTTCATAACCCGCTCTTACAATGAATTTAGACCTGCGCACGCATGGTCTAAATTCATTGCACTGAATCCACATGCAGCACACTCAGACACATTTAGACCCACACAACAAAAACGTTCTTGGCAATACTCTTTATTGCAACACTGAAGGCGATTTCTTCGCAAAAAAAGAAACATTGACAAACATGCGGACGACGCGGGCCTCACCGCCTGCGCGGTGTGTCGGTCTCCACCAGAGGAGCCTGCAAAAATAGAATGGCTATGTTGCTATATTCATGTTACTTTGCTCGCTGACAAGCTGCATATAAAGCTGAGATAGCATGCATAAAACCAACACACAACATACCAAATAAATAACATAAATCACAGACATGCTTACCGTTATCAACGCCGCGGCCTCACGCGAGGAAATGGGAAGAAAAATGGCTGCCGAACGCCTCAAATACTCTCCTGCAGAAATGCCCTATTATTCTCAAAAACACGCTCGAGAACTCCGGACAGAGTTGTTGTGAGAGTTTATTGTCGGATAGTTAAGAGTTTTCAGAGGGGAGTAGGACACCGACGGAGAGTACCTCTGAGAGAGTTATGTCAACACCATCAGACAAATTCCCCAAAACACTGCGCTTCGCTCAAACACCCTTTGAAAACGCTCGATAACGCTGTTTATTGGAGTAATAACAATACCATGTGATAGAGTTTAAGGGTGTTTTCGGTGAGAGAGTGGTGTTATGCAGTGTAAATGCCTAGAGTTTTACGGTATTCCGAGGAGGGTAGAGTTGATTTTTTCTCTCAGTGTACATCGCGCCAATTCAGGACAGAAGGTCGTAAATCATTAATGTTATGGTGTGCGTTATTGGTCTGCGCATGCTCCATGGCAGTGCTGGCACTTTCAGACGGTACGGTATATCATATATGCGCCGAATTCCTTCGCCAAAAAGTCAAATATCTTCGGCTGGAGAGTCTTTTTCAGTCAAGGAAACTTGCAGATAGGGGTTTCCCAACATGGGCTACAAAACAGCTATCTCAGTTTAAAACTAATGTTGAAGGTGAACTATTTCCTTTAAGTGATTGATTGTAATAGGACGGGTATTAAATAAATTTGAGATCTGGTAGTTGATAATCAACTGAAAATGAAAAGTAATAGACGTACAAGACATGGTTACCAAGTTACGATGATATTTTTTGGGGGATATGGAAATTTGCTTAATCCTGTATTACAAATACGTTACGGTTTAATTTCCTTACAACTGAAATTTAAACTACTGCTTTCATTGTGTGCTTGGTGGTTACCTTGTGTAAGACAAGATAACAAATCAACCATTGTAGTCAAAATTTAATAATGGGTTACACTCAATGAAGTAAGTACTAAATGAAGAATAGGATGAGCATGAAAAAAAATTTGACGGAAAAAAAACGAAGTAACTGATGCCATAAATAATTGACAGGATCAACGTCAATTTTGTGATATTAAAAACAATCTCATTTGAATTAAAATAGTTACCGTCAATCAAGAGCCAATATCTTATCTGAATTTAAAGGGAAATAATAACCTTTTTCCACAAAAATGGAGTTAGCACTTGAAATCGCCAGACGAGACCAAAATATATGGTAAATTCATCACATTTTGCATGAAAACTTTCCTACCGAAAGATATTTCAAGTTAAAGTGGATAAGCGTTCCACACTTTTAACGACCGGTACTTGCAAGTACTTTTGGTCCTCATCAAACTGCGGGGTTTTCCCGTATTGTTTTTTACGCAATGGAGTGGAAAATATATTGTGCGTTCTGCTTGTTGTGATTATATGCCCGGCGATCTTCTAAAACTAACAGCGATTGGAAAAAGTGGCAACAGAATCGGAAGCTCATCGATGCACATCAACGGCGGCATAGTTAGTGGTTGCGACCCTCAATTTTTGAAAATCGATTCATTTGTTTTCAACATTAGAAGTATTGTATAATTTGTCTTTGGCTGTATATAACACTATGCTGTATATTATCATCACAAATAATAATTTGTCCCAAAAAACTATCAAACAATAACACAAAACTCGCAATTAAATCGGAAGCTCATCGATCCACATCGACGGCGACATATTTAGCGTCGGCGATTTGTTTACAAAGTCATTGTCATGCTTCTCGGCGCACTTAACCATTGTGGCGAGTTGTTCCTGGTTAGTATACCCAAGTCCCGTAGCAGGCATTGTTAATGACGTCACTGGTGCCATTCTTGTGTAGCATTGCAAAATATATCTGATTTTGAGGTGAAAACTAATTAATGACTTATTCAAATTATTGTTTTTAAGTTTGAATTTTCTTGTTAATCATTATTAAAGGTATTTTATCACTGTATTTCATAGTAGTTGACACTTCAGAAACTTGTGACGTAATAATATTGTATCCAATATGCATTTCCCTCACCTTTTGCTATTGTGGCGCAGTGCCGAGTGCTTTGCGAATACTAGCTTGCCTGGGGTTCAATTCATTCCGCCCTTATTTTATTCGAGTTGGTATAGTTTGCATGTTGTTGTTATTCATGACTTATACTGATAGTCATGCATCACGGATGCTTCACGGATCAGAGCGCTGCTCGAACGCACGCTAGTAGCGCTTTCGTTCTCCATGGCAACCAGGCGTGAGCCAATGAAAAGCCAGAACGTGTCCCTTTCTGACTTTTGATTGGCTGTCGCCTGGTTGCCATGGAGAACGAAAGCGCTACTAGCGCTACTAGCGTGTGTCCGAGCAGCGCTCAGTTTGATCAGAAACGTCACAGAGCCTCCAAAAATGCCGCACTCGATGTAAACAATGGTAGGGAAGGACGAATTTGTCAATGACCTTCATGAAGTACACAAAGTACTTGTTTTGTATTTTTCCAAACTTACAACTTTGAATTTGGGAATAATTTGATTTAATTCTTAAATTTAAATAAAATAATTTTAGAACCATAACGGTAGCCTAAGAAATTGTTGCTAACAAAATAAAAAGGTCATTATTTCCCTTTAAATCAATCTGATATTAAGGAATTGCTGCATGCCATTTTTGAGACAAGAGGCTTCATCACTGGTAGAAATGAAGAGAGCGAATAGTAGCTGCATATGCTTTTAGACTAAGACTTTGCAACAAAAGTAAGGAACAAAATAAATTTGACTTGCCGGGTGAAGGAGTTGAAGATGGAGGGGGTGTAGCCGTGATAGGTATTGCCACTTATCATGGCGCCACCGCTGCCGCCAAATGTCGAAGAGCATTTTCGGTGCTCAACCGACGTGGCGCCTTGAGACACATGGTAGCGTTGCCGGGGAGAGGGTGTATATTGAACATTAGGTGAGCGCGTATTATATACTCTATAAAGGAGGATGCAGGACCGGTTACCTCGGCGGGTCCCGTGAGCCCGCCGCACGCACAATGGCTCGTTGCGTAGCGGCGACACTGGATTATCCATCTGGGTCGCGCTTGCGTCTCCAGGCGCGTGCAGACCGACCCGCTGCTGGATCGGTCCGGAGAGATGGTATCGCGTCCATTGTCCACGCCACACTACATTCATTTATACTGAAATGGTATTGCTGCAACAATGTTTTAATGATCATATATATGTATGTTTCCATTTTTATTGATTTGACATAAATTTACCACATATATTCAAATGTTGAATCAAACGTGAATCGATTATAATATTTGTTTTGATTCCTTGAATTGGAAAGAATAAATTCTCAAAATTTGCTCTGTGAATCGAACGGTGATTGAATCATTCAAATTCCAAAATGAATCATGATTAAATCGTTTCAAAAAGGTTGAATCAATAACCAGTCTGCTCTGGAAGCCAGAGGGAAGGTGAGAGGAGCCCTATGGAGGTCAAAGGCCCCTTTTTCAAATGGAGGCCCCCTAAATTTCGACTTGCTCCCCTGACAAAAATCCGTGGCGCCGCCCATGCCCCCGAATCCGCCGCCCCTGGGCCATACTATACGCTGTTTAAAAGTGCATCAAGCAACTCGGGCTGTCTTCGGGCTAGCCCGAGCAGCCCGTGCCGCGCGCACTGTGGCGGGGACAATGGACGCGATACTATCTCTCCGGACGGGTACAGCAGCGGTTCGGTCTGCACGCGCCTGCAGACGCAAGCGCGACCCAGATGGCTAATCCCGTGTCGCCGCTACGCAACGAGCCATTGTGCGTGCAGCGGGCTCACGGGACCCGCCCGAGGTAACCGGTCCTGCGTCCTCTTTTATCGCATATATAAACTCGCTCAACCTGCGTTCAAGTAAGCAGTAGTATACACACTCTCTTCCCGGCAACGCTACTGTGTGTCTCAAGGCACCACGTCGGTTGAGCACCGACAATGCTCGTCGACATTTGGTGACAGCGGTGGGATTCGAACCCACGCCTCCGAAGAGACTAGTGTCGCGTCCATTATCCACGCCACAGTACTCGGGCAAGCCCGGGCAGATGTTCAAGCTCGGCTTTAGCTCGGGTATGCTCGACGTATTTGGCTGGGATAGCCCAGGCAGTAACTCTGGTTCTGCTTGGCGTAAGTGTGTCATACGCCAGTCAGATCCCGAGTTACAGCCTGGGCTAGCCCAACCATATACGTCGGGCAAACCCGAGTGCTGCCCAATTGGGCCCCACTCAGAATTCCTGGCTGGGTGGAGAGTACCCAGGCTTTAAAAAAAACTAATATTCGTCACCGTGACCTTGACCTATGATCTCTGGGTGACATTTGCTTGACAGTGACGCAAGCTGGCGTGACGGCGATTCATTTGAGGCCTGTTGCGAGCAAATCGGACGGTAAACAAAACAAAAAAACACTAGTCTGTACGCCGTGTGGTGACATTTTGATGCCCTCTGGACCTGGAGGTCAAACCGTGCGCCCTAGCGCAAAACTGATAGCATATTCGTGCATAACTCGACGAAATCTACCCATATACCTAATTTGGGGCAAGACGAAACTCGACGCTGAAAACGAATATGAATACGACGCTAACGTGACGGACATAGTTATTTCGAGATTTGTTTGGTCGATCTATCCTGGAATGCCCCAATTGCCCCCCCTCCCCGATGAAAAATCGGTAGACGCATGTTTCCCCCCTCCCCAAAAAGAAAGTTGTTATTTTTGTTCCGGGAAGACGTGATTTACCCCCCTCCCCCGCTCAACGACTCTTTGTGCTGACGACCCGACACCACCGTCCCCCCCCCCCCCTCAACAACTTTTCGCTGACGAAACGGAGCGAAATCTCCCCCCCCCCCCCCCCAACTCAAAACCTATATCCGCCACTGCTGAACCGCATCGTCAGCCGACCATCACTGACAACCGTGACCCCCAACCGTCCGCCTTCAGTCACTGAACCGTATCGTCAGCTGACCATAAGTGACAACCGTGACCCCCAACCGTCCGGATTCAGTCAGAGACATATCGTCAGCCGATCATTTGTATTTGTATCTGCAGGAGGACGCAGTGCTCCAATGTCGCGCCATGTTGGAGCACCAGAAGGCTCGTTGTACTGAGATCCGAAAATTGTAAAAAAAAAAACAGCCTGAGGTCAGTGCGGCGACGCGGCCGGTGAGGTTGGCGGGGCCGCCCAACACAGCCGCACCCCCGTCGGGCCGCACGTTCCAAACAGAGCTCATGTAAAAACACTGGATCGAACGGATCAACACTGGCGTCACACTGCAGTAAAACCGAGACCACTACGCTCCACTACACAGCCGAGCTCGGCTCGCAATAACACTCATTGTACAGGCCACTGCGCGGGCGGCGGCGGCGGCGGCACCGGGAGACGGTAGTTCCTGCAGCCGCCGCAAGAGGCGCCACATGCAGTGTACCAGGGATCAACATGACGCGGATGACGCCAGACGCTCGAACGACGGTCCGGCTGGCGCCACAGACGCTCGAACGACGGTCCGACTGCCGCCACAGACGCTCGAACGACGGTCCGGCTGCCGCCAGACGCTCGAACGACGGTCCGGCTGACGCCACAGACGCTCGAACGACGGTCCGGCTGAAGCTACAGACCCTCGAACGACGGTCCGACTGAAGCCACAGACGCTCGAACGACGGTCCGACTGCCGCCAGACGCTCGAACGACGGTCCGGCTGACGCCACAGACGCTCGAACGACGGCCCGGCTGACGCCACAGACGCTCGAACGAATATCCGGCGACGCCAGACGCTCGAACGACGGTCCGACTGCCGCCACAGACGATCGAACGACGGCCCGGCTGCCGCCACAGACGCTCGAACATCGTCTGTGCAGCGGAGAAGCGAGCGATGACATTATGAGACAGTGCACATGATACTGATTGTTGTCAACAGGCGGGAATTTTAACAGCTCGGCACAAACAATATAGACCGAACGAAACACAAAGCGGCTTAGACATTCAATCGGCCAACCATGTGTGGGGGAATCTTAAAGGAAATAGTTCACCTTCAACATGGGTTTTGAACTGAAATAGCAGTTTTGTAGCCCGTGTTGAGGAATCCTTATCTGGAACTTTTCTTGGCTGAAAAGACTCTCCAGCCGAAGATATTTGACTTTTTGGCGAAGGAATACGGCGCATATATGATGTACCGTACCGTCTGAAAGTGCCAGCACTGCCATGGAGCATGCGCAGACCAATAACGCACACCATAACATTAATAGTGTACGACCTTCTGTCCTGAATTGGCGCGATGTAGGACCATTTTTGAAGAAAAAATGAAACTGTCAAAAATATAATAAAATCGTGTTCTGAAAAATTTCCCGAAGGTGAACTATTTCCTTTAAATGAGAAATGGCCACAGTAACCAGTCACAGTAACCACAGGAGTGCAAAATAGCCGGACAGCTGTACGCAAAATATGGAACCACAACTCGGCCCGTCATGGCCTCGCCGTTGGAACACCGTACTCTCCAAACGTCATCCGAGGCCCATATGAAAAACGCACTGAAAATTCAGGGTAGCCGCCGCCCTCCAATGTTCGATGCCGCTTGGCAAGGTGATTTCCAGTGGGCAGCGCCCGATGATCGCAGGGTTAGGCCACCGCACAAGCACAGCACACAACGCAAGCATGGCGACGGAGCAACCGCAGCAGCGAGTCGACGCGCCAGGTGATATCTTCCCGGGGTGCCGCCGGCTCCGGTGTCCGGTATCGGCTGTGATCTGACCGCGCCAGGTTCCCGGTGTCGGTTGATCTGGCCGCGCCAGGTTCCCGTGTCGGCTGATCTGGCCGCGCCAGGTTCCCGGTGTCGGTTGATCTGACCGCGCCAGGTGTCCGGTACCGGCTGTGATCTGGCCGCGCCAGGTTCCCGTTTCGGTTGATCTGGCCGCGCCAGGTTCCCGTTTCGGTTGATCTAACCGCGCCAGGTTCCCGTTTTGGTTGATCTGACCGCGCCAGGTTCCCGGTGTCGGTTGATCTGGCCGCACCAGGTTCCAGTTTCGATTGATCTGACCGCGCCAGGTTCCCGGTGTCGGTTGATCTGGCCGCGCCAGGTTCCCAGGTGTCGGTTGATCTGGCCACGTCAGGTTCCCGTGTCGGTTGATCTGGCCGCGCCAGGTTCCCGGTGTCGGTTGATCTGGCCGCGCCAGGTTCCCGTTTCGGTTGATCTGGCCACGCCAGGTTCCCGGTGTCTGTTGATCTGACCGCGCCAGGTTCCCGGTGCTGTTGATCTGGCCGCGACAGGTTCCCGGTGTCTGTTGATCTGACCGCGCCAGGTTCCCGTGTCGGTTGATCTGGCCGCGCCAGGTTCCCGTGTCGGTTGATCTGACCGCGCCAGGTTCCCAGTGTCGGCTGTAATCACCATGTGACGCCGCCCCTTACCGCCTACACCACACCCCCGCCAGTCCTTACTTCACTACGCACTCGCATACATACGCTCAGCCAGTCGGCCAGCAGTCATGACAGGTAGACAGCGCCGCCTCCACTCCACCGGTGTGCCCCCCCCCCCCCCCCCCCCACCCACCCTCCCCCTCCACCGGCAGGGCCATCCCCTTCCCCCACCCCGTCGCCAGGACCGCTGACCGGCACACTGTGCAGACGCCGCCGGCACCGGTCCGCTCCCTCTCCCTCTCCCTCTCTCTCTCTCTCTCTCTCTCTCTCTGTGATGTCGGGCGCGCTCAGTGCCGGGCGCGCGGCGGAGCGCGGCCAGTTTTGGCGCGCTTGGAAGCCGGCGGAGCTGCCGCCGCCGCTGCTTCCTCCTCCTCCTCCTCCTCGCTAGCGGAGGCGTCCTCACCCCTCTTCCTCTTGGGGGTCTTCCGGGCGGGTGTCTTCCGGGCGGGCGTCTTCCGAGCGGGTGTCTTCCGGCTGGCAGTCTTGGCTGGCGTCTTCTTGGCAGGGGTCTTCTTGGCGGGAGTTCTTTTCACCGGAGCCTTCTTGGCCGGAGTCCTCTTAGGCGGCGTCTTCTTGGCGGGAGCTTTCTTTGCAGGCGTTCTCTTGGAGGATGCCTTTCTAGAAGGAGTCTTCTGCCGGCCCAGAAAGGAAAGGAATGGTGCATTAAGTTAGTAAAAAACAGTATGCCGTGTAACACCACACACAAACACGGCACTGTTACAAAAGCTGTACTCCAGGACCATTCCTGCGGCACTGTTACAAAAGCTGTACTCCAGGACCATTCCTGCGCCATGCACGCATGGAATGAAAATCTCCGTAGCGTCCATCACGGATTGTGGGCCGCAAATAAAACAACAGCATTGCTTAAACAGGAAAAAATACGCCACTGGACTTAGAATACAACGAAGACGCTTATCTCAGAACAAATGGTCTTTAACGGAAACGAGCTGTCGCGACGTTCACGGCCATACGGTGGTCACTGAACGATAATGCGGTCCATGCTGATTTTTTTCAGAACTGGAATAGAACGTAACCAGCCAAAGGCACTTCCCACTTACGAACCATCTAAAACGCCCCACCCAGCATTGGGGACCGACCTTCGCTTCCTCCGCCTCCATCTCCTCATCCTCTTCCTCCTCCTCCTCCTTTTCCTCATCATCCTCTTCTTTTTCATCATCCTCCTCCTCTTCCTTTTCCTCATCCTCCTCTTCGTCTTCGTCTTCCTCCTCCGAGGCGGCGGCGGCACCGCGGCGGGAGGAGCTGCGCGCTCCCTTCCGCGGCATTTTCATCAGCCGCTTCTTGCCCGACTCCACCTGCGGCGGAACGGGACGGCCGTCACTGCACCGGCCACAACACACTCTGACACTCCACCTGGGGCGGAACGGGACGGCCATGACTGCACCGGTCACAACACACTCTTGACACTCCACCTGGGCCCTGCACCGGCCACAACACACTCTGACACTCCACCTGGGCCCTGCACCGGCCACAACACACACTGACACTCCATCTGGGCCGTCACTGCACCGGCCACAACACACTCTGACACTCCACCTGGGTCCTGCACCGGTCACAACACACTCTGACACTCCACCTGGGCCCTGCATCGGTCACAACACACTGACACTCCACCTGGGCCCTGCACCGGTCACCACACACTCTGACACTCCATCTGGGCCGTCACTGCACCGGCCACAACACACTCTGACACTCCACCTGGGCCCTGCACCGGCCACAACACACTCTGACACTCCACCTGGGCCCTGCACCGATCACAACACACTGACACTCCACCTGGGCCCTGCACCGGTCACCACACACTCTGACACTCCATCTGGGCTGTCACTGCACCGGCCACAACACACTCTGACACTCCACCTGGGACCTGCACCGGCCACAACACACTCTGACACTCCACCTGGGCCCTGCACCGGACACAACACACTCTTGACACTCCACCTGGACCCTACACCGGTCACAACACACTTTGACACTCCACCTGGGCCCTGCACCGGTCACAACACACTGACACTCCACCTGGGCCCTGCACCGGTCACAACACACTCTGACACTCCACCTGGGCCCTGCACCGGTCACCACACACTCTGACACTCCATCTGGGCTGTCACTGCACCGGCCACAACACACTCTGACACTCCACCTGGGACCTGCACCGGCCACAACACACTCTGACACTCCACCTGGGCCCTGCACCGGACACAACACACTCTTGACACTCCACCTGGACCCTACACCGGTCACAACACACTTTGACACTCCACCTGGGCCCTGCACCGGTCACAACACACTGACACTCCACCTGGGCCCTGCACCGGTCACAACACACTCTGACACTCCACCTGGGCCCTGCACCGGTCACAACACACTCTGACACTCCACCTGGGCCCTGCACCGGTCACAACACACTCTGACACTCCACCTGGGCCGTCACTGCACCGGCCACAACACACTCTGACACTCCACCTGGGCCCTGCACCGGTCACAACACACTGACACTCCACCTGGGCCCTACACCGGTCACAACACACTCTGACACTCCACCTGGGCCCTGCACCGGCCACAACACACTCTGACACTCCACCTGGGCCCTGCACCGGTCACAACACACTCTGTCACTCCACCTGGGCCCTGCACCGGCCACAACACACCCTGACACTCCACCTGGGCCCTGCACCGGCCACAACACACTCTGACACTCCACCTGGGCCCTGCACCGGTCACAACACACTCTGACACTCCACCTGGGCCCTGCACCGGCCACAACACACTCTGACACTCCACCTGGGCCCTGCACCGGTCACAACACACTCTGACACTCCACCTGGGCCCTGCACCGGCCACAACACACCCTGACACTCCACCTGGGCCCTGCACCGGTCACAACACACTCTGACACTCCACCTGGGCCCTGCACCGGTCACAACACACTCTGACACTCCACCTGGGCCCTGCACCGGTCACAACACACTCTGACACTCCACCTGGGCCCTGCACCGGTCACAACACACTCTGACACTCCACCTGGGCCCTACACCGGCCACAACACACTCTGACACTCCACCTGGGCCCTGCACCGGTCACAACACACTCTGTCACTCCACCTGGGCCGTCACTGCACCGGTCACAACACACTCTGACACTCCACCTGGGCCCTGCACCGGTCACAACACACTGACACTCCACCTGGGCCGTCACTGCACCGGTCACAACACACTCTGACACTCCACCTGGGCCCTGCACCGGCCACAACACACTCTGACACTCCACCTGGGCCGTCACTGCACCGGTCACAACACACTCTGACACTCCACCTGGGCCCTGCACCGGTCACAACACACTGACACTCCACCTGGGCCGTCACTGCACCGGCCACAACACACTCTGACACTCCACCTGGGCCCTGCACCGGCCACAACACACTCTGACACTCCACCTGGGCCGTCACTGCACCGGTCACAACACACTCTGACACTCCACCTGGGCCCTGCACCGGTCACAACACACTGACACTCCACCTGGGCCGTCACTGCACCGGCCACAACACACTCTGACACTCCACCTGGGCCCTGCACCGGTCACAACACACTCTGACACTCTACCTGGGCCCTGCACCGGTCACAACACACTCTGACACTCCACCTAGGCCCTGCACCGGACACAACACACTCTGACACTCCACCTGGGCCGTCACTGCACCGGTCACAACACACTCTGACACTCCACCTGGGCCCTGCACCGGTCACAACACACTCTGACACTCCACCTGGGCCGTCACTGCACCGGTCACAACACACTCTGACACTCCACCTGGGCCGTCACTGCACCGGTCACAACACACTCTGACACTCTGCCTGGGCCCTGCACCGGTCACAACACACTCTGACACTCCACCTAGGCCCTGCACCGGACACAACACACTCTGACACTCCACCTGGGCCGTCACTGCACCGGTCACAACACACTCTGACACTCCACCTGGGCCCTGCACCGGCCACAACACACTCTGACACTCCACCTGAGCCCTGCACCGGTCACAACACACTCTGACACTCCACCTGGGCCCTGCACCGGTCACAACACACTCTGACACTCCACCTGGGCCCTGCACCGGCCACAACACACTCTGCACTCCACCTGGGCCCTGCACCGGTCACAACACACTCTGACACTCCACCTGGGCCCTGCACCGGTCACAACACACTCTGACACTCCACCTGGGCCCTGCACCGGTCACAACACACTGACACTCCACCTGGGCCCTGCACCGGTCACAACACACACTGACACTCCACCTGGGCCGACACTCCACCTGGGCCGTCACTGCACCGGCCACAACACAAACTGACACTCCACCTGGGCCCTACACCGGCCACACCACACTCTGACACTCCACCTGGGCCCTGCACCGGTCACAACACACTCTGACACTCCACCTGGGCCCTGCACCGGCCACAACACACTCTGACACTCCACCTGGCCCTGCACCGGTCACAACACACTGCCACTCCACCTGGGCCCTGCACCGGTCACAACACACTCTGACACTCCACCTGGGCCCTGCACCGGTCACAACACACTGACACTCCACCTGGGCCCTGCACCGGTCACAACACACACTGACACTCCACCTGGGCCGACACTCCACCTGGGCCGTCACTGCACCGGCCACAACACAAACTGACACTCCACCTGGGCCCTACACCGGCCACACCACACTCTGACACTCCACCTGGGCCCTGCACCGGCCACAACACAAACTGACACTCCACCTGGGCCCTCCACCGGTCACAACACACTCTGACACTCAACCTGGGCCCTGCACCGGCCACAACACACTCTGACACTCCACCTGGGCCCTGCACCGGCCACAACACAAACTGACACTCCACCTGGGCCCTCCACCGGTCACAACACACTCTGACACTCAACCTGGGCCCTGCACCGGCCACAACACACTCTGACACTCCACCTGGGCCCTGCACCGGCCACAACACAAACTGACACTCCACCTGGGCCCTGCACCGGTCACCACACACTCTGACACTCCACCTGGGCCCTCCACCGGTCACAACACACTCTGACACTCAACCTGGGCCCTGCACCGGTCACAACACACTCTTGACACTCCACCTGGACCCTACACCGGTCACAACACACTCTGACACTCCACCTGGGCCGTCACTGCACCGGTCACAACACACTCTGGCACTCCACCTGTGCCCTACACCGGCCACAACACACTCTGACACTCCACCTGGGCCCTGCACCGGCCACAACACAAACTGACACTCCACCTGGGCCCTGCACCGGTCACCACACACTCTGACACTCCACCTGGGCCCTCCACCGGTCACAACACACTCTGACACTCAACCTGGGCCCTGCACCGGTCACAACACACTCTGACACTCCACCTGGACCCTACACCGGTCACAACACACTCTGACACTCCACCTGGGCCGTCACTGCACCGGTCACAACACACTCTGACACTCCACCTGTGCCCTACACCGGCCACAACACACTCTGACACTCCACCTGGGCCCTCCACCGGTCACAACACACTCTGACACTCAACCTGGGCCCTGCACCGGTCACCACACACTCTGACACTCCACCTGGGCCCTGCACCGGTCACAACACACTGACACTCCACCTGGGCCGTCACTGCACCGGTCACAACACACTCTGACACTCCACCTGGGCCGTCACTGCACCGGTCACCACACACTCTGACACTCAACCTGGGCCCTGCACCGGCCACAACACACTCTGACACTCCACCTTGGCCCTGCACCGGCCACAACACACTCTGACACTCCACCTGGGCCCTGCACCGGTCACAACACACTCTGACACTCCACCTGGGCCCTGCACCGGTCACAACACACTCTGACACTCCACCTGGGCCCTGCACCGGCCACAACACAAACTGACACTCCATCTGGGCCGTCACTGCACCGGTCACAACACACTCTGACACTCCACCTGGGCCCTGCACCGGCCACAACACACTCTGACACTCCACCTGGGCCCTGCACCGGTCACAACACACTCTGACACTCCACCTGGGCCCTGCACCGGTCACAACACACTCTGACACTCCACCTGGGCCCTGCACCGGTCACAACACACTCTGACACTCCACCTGGGCCCTGCACCGGTCACAACACACTCTGACACTCCACCTGGGCCCTGCACCGGTCACAACACACTCTGACACTCCACCTGGGCCCTGCACCGGCCACAACACAAACTGACACTCCATCTGGGCCGTCACTGCACCGGTCACAACACACTCTGACACTCCACCTTGGCCCTGCACCGGCCACAACACACTCTGACACTCCACATGGGCCCTGCACCGGTCACAACACACTCTGACACTCCACCTGGGCCCTGCACCGGTCACAACACACTCTGACACTCCACCTGGGCCCTGCACCGGCCACAACACAAACTGACACTCCATCTGGGCCGTCACTGCACCGGTCACAACACACTCTGACACTCCACCTGGGCCCTGCACCGGCCACAACACAAACTGACACTCCATCTGGGCCGTCACTGCACCGGCCACAACACACTCTGACACTCCACCTGGACCCTACACCGGCCACAACACACCCTGACACTCCACCTGGGCCCTGCACCGGTTACAACACACTCTGACACTCCACCTGGACCCTACACCGGCCACAACACACTCTGACACTCCACCTGGACCCTACACCGGTCACAACACACACTGACACTCCACCTGGACCCTACACCGGTCACAACACACTCTGACACTCCACCTGGGCCCTGCACCGGCCACAACACACTCTGACACTCCACCTGGACCCTACACCGGCCACAACACACTCTGACACTCCACCTGGACCCTACACCGGTCACAACACACACTGACACTCCACCTGGGCCCTGCACCGGCCACAACACACTCTGACACTCCACCTGGACCCTACACCGGTCACAACACACTCTGACACTCCACCTGGGCCCTGCACCGGTCACAACACACTCTGACACTCCACCTGGGCCCTACACCGGTCACAACACACTGACACTCCACCTGGGCCCTGCACCGGCCACAACACACACTGACACTCCACCTGGACCCTACACCGGTCACAACACACTCTGACACTCCACCTGGGCCCTACACCGGCCACAACACACACTGACACTCCACCTGGGCCGTCACTGCACCGGCCACAACACACCCTGACACTCCACCTGTGCCCTACACCGGCCACAACACACTCTGACACTCCACCTGGGCCCTGCACCGGTCACAACACACCCTGACACTCCACCTGGGCCGACACTCCACCTGGGCCGTCACTGCACCGGCCACAACACACCCTGACACTCCACCTGGGCCCTGCACCGGCCACAACACACACTGACACTCCACCTGGGCCCTACACCGGCCACAACACACCCTGACACTCCACCTGGGCCGACACTCCACCTGGGCCGTCACTGCACCGGTCACAACACACTCTGACACTCCACCTGGGCCGTCACTGCACCGGCCACAACACACTCTGACACTCCACCTGGGCCCTGCACCGGCCACAACACACTGACACTCCACCTGGGCCGTCACTGCACCGGCCACAACACACTCTGACACTCCACCTGGGCCCTGCACCGGCCACAACACACTGACACTCCACCTGGGCCGTCACTGCACCGGCCACAACACACTCTGACACTCCACCTGGGCCCTGCACCGGTCACAACACACTCTGACACTCCACCTGGGCCGTCACTGCACCGGCCACAACACACTCTGACACTCCACCTGGGCCCTGCACCGGTCACAACACACTCTGACACTCCACCTGGGCCGTCACTGCACCGGCCACAACACACTCTGACACTCCACCTGGGCCCTGCACCGGCCACAACACACTGACACTCCACCTGGCCCGTCACTGCACCGGCCACAACACACTCTGACACTCCACCTGGGCCCTGCACCGGTCACAACACACTCTGACACTCCACCTGGGCCCTGCACCGGACACAACACACTCTGACACTCCACCTGGGCCCTGCACCGGTCACAACACACTCTGACACTCCACCTGGGCCCTGCACCGGCCACAACACACTCTGCACTCCACCTGGGCCCTGCACCGGTCACAACACACTCTGACACTCCACCTGGGCCCTGCACCGGTCACAACACACTCTGACACTCCACCTGGGCCCTGCACCGGTCACAACACACTGACACTCCACCTGGGCCCTGCACCGGTCACAACACACACTGACACTCCACCTGGGCCGACACTCCACCTGGGCCGTCACTGCACCGGCCACAACACAAACTGACACTCCACCTGGGCCCTACACCGGCCACACCACACTCTGACACTCCACCTGGGCCCTGCACCGGTCACAACACACTCTGACACTCCACCTGGGCCCTGCACCGGCCACAACACACTCTGACACTCCACCTGGCCCTGCACCGGTCACAACACACTGCCACTCCACCTGGGCCCTGCACCGGTCACAACACACTCTGACACTCCACCTGGGCCCTGCACCGGTCACAACACACTGACACTCCACCTGGGCCCTGCACCGGTCACAACACACACTGACACTCCACCTGGGCCGACACTCCACCTGGGCCGTCACTGCACCGGCCACAACACAAACTGACACTCCACCTGGGCCCTACACCGGCCACACCACACTCTGACACTCCACCTGGGCCCTGCACCGGCCACAACACAAACTGACACTCCACCTGGGCCCTCCACCGGTCACAACACACTCTGACACTCAACCTGGGCCCTGCACCGGCCACAACACACTCTGACACTCCACCTGGGCCCTGCACCGGCCACAACACAAACTGACACTCCACCTGGGCCCTCCACCGGTCACAACACACTCTGACACTCAACCTGGGCCCTGCACCGGCCACAACACACTCTGACACTCCACCTGGGCCCTGCACCGGCCACAACACAAACTGACACTCCACCTGGGCCCTGCACCGGTCACCACACACTCTGACACTCCACCTGGGCCCTCCACCGGTCACAACACACTCTGACACTCAACCTGGGCCCTGCACCGGTCACAACACACTCTTGACACTCCACCTGGACCCTACACCGGTCACAACACACTCTGACACTCCACCTGGGCCGTCACTGCACCGGTCACAACACACTCTGGCACTCCACCTGTGCCCTACACCGGCCACAACACACTCTGACACTCCACCTGGGCCCTGCACCGGCCACAACACAAACTGACACTCCACCTGGGCCCTGCACCGGTCACCACACACTCTGACACTCCACCTGGGCCCTCCACCGGTCACAACACACTCTGACACTCAACCTGGGCCCTGCACCGGTCACAACACACTCTGACACTCCACCTGGACCCTACACCGGTCACAACACACTCTGACACTCCACCTGGGCCGTCACTGCACCGGTCACAACACACTCTGACACTCCACCTGTGCCCTACACCGGCCACAACACACTCTGACACTCCACCTGGGCCCTCCACCGGTCACAACACACTCTGACACTCAACCTGGGCCCTGCACCGGTCACCACACACTCTGACACTCCACCTGGGCCCTGCACCGGTCACAACACACTGACACTCCACCTGGGCCGTCACTGCACCGGTCACAACACACTCTGACACTCCACCTGGGCCGTCACTGCACCGGTCACCACACACTCTGACACTCAACCTGGGCCCTGCACCGGCCACAACACACTCTGACACTCCACCTTGGCCCTGCACCGGCCACAACACACTCTGACACTCCACCTGGGCCCTGCACCGGTCACAACACACTCTGACACTCCACCTGGGCCCTGCACCGGTCACAACACACTCTGACACTCCACCTGGGCCCTGCACCGGCCACAACACAAACTGACACTCCATCTGGGCCGTCACTGCACCGGTCACAACACACTTTGACACTCCACCTGGGCCCTGCACCGGCCACAACACACTCTGACACTCCACCTGGGCCCTGCACCGGTCACAACACACTCTGACACTCCACCTGGGCCCTGCACCGGTCACAACACACTCTGACACTCCACCTGGGCCCTGCACCGGTCACAACACACTCTGACACTCCACCTGGGCCCTGCACCGGTCACAACACACTCTGACACTCCACCTGGGCCCTGCACCGGTCACAACACACTCTGACACTCCACCTGGGCCCTGCACCGGCCACAACACAAACTGACACTCCATCTGGGCCGTCACTGCACCGGTCACAACACACTCTGACACTCCACTTTGGCCCTGCACCGGCCACAACACACTCTGACACTCCACATGGGCCCTGCACCGGTCACAACACACTCTGACACTCCACCTGGGCCCTGCACCGGTCACAGCACACTCTGACACTCCACCTGGGCCCTGCACCGGCCACAACACAAACTGACACTCCATCTGGGCCGTCACTGCACCGGTCACAACACACTCTGACACTCCACCTGGGCCCTGCACCGGCCACAACACAAACTGACACTCCATCTGGGCCGTCACTGCACCGGCCACAACACACTCTGACACTCCACCTGGACCCTACACCGGCCACAACACACCCTGACACTCCACCTGGGCCCTGCACCGGTCACAACACACTCTGACACTCCACCTGGACCCTACACCGGCCACAACACACTCTGACACTCCACCTGGACCCTACACCGGTCACAACACACACTGACACTCCACCTGGACCCTACACCGGTCACAACACACTCTGACACTCCACCTGGGCCCTGCACCGGCCACAACACACTCTGACACTCCACCTGGACCCTACACCGGCCACAACACACTCTGACACTCCACCTGGACCCTACACCGGTCACAACACACACTGACACTCCACCTGGGCCCTGCACCGGCCACAACACACTCTGACACTCCACCTGGACCCTACACCGGTCACAACACACTCTGACACTCCACCTGGGCCCTGCACCGGTCACAACACACTCTGACACTCCACCTGGGCCCTACACCGGTCACAACACACTGACACTCCACCTGGGCCCTGCACCGGCCACAACACACACTGACACTCCACCTGGACCCTACACCGGTCACAACACACTCTGACACTCCACCTGGGCCCTACACCGGCCACAACACACACTGACACTCCACCTGGGCCGTCACTGCACCGGCCACAACACACCCTGACACTCCACCTGTGCCCTACACCGGCCACAACACACTCTGACACTCCACCTGGGCCCTGCACCGGTCACAACACACCCTGACACTCCACCTGGGCCGACACTCCACCTGGGCCGTCACTGCACCGGCCACAACACACCCTGACACTCCACCTGGGCCCTGCACCGGCCACAACACACACTGACACTCCACCTGGGCCCTACACCGGCCACAACACACCCTGACACTCCACCTGGGCCGACACTCCACCTGGGCCGTCACTGCACCGGTCACAACACACTCTGACACTCCACCTGGGCCATCACTGCACCGGCCACAACACACTCTGACACTCCACCTGGGCCCTGCACCGGCCACAACACACTGACACTCCACCTGGGCCGTCACTGCACCGGCCACAACACACTCTGACACTCCACCTGGGCCCTGCACCGGCCACAACACACTGACACTCCACCTGGGCCGTCACTGCACCGGCCACAACACACTCTGACACTCCACCTGGGCCCTGCACCGGTCACAACACACTCTGACACTCCACCTGGGCCGTCACTGCACCGGCCACAACACACTCTGACACTCCACCTGGGCCCTGCACCGGTCACAACACACTCTGACACTCCACCTGGGCCGTCACTGCACCGGCCACAACACACTCTGACACTCCACCTGGGCCCTGCACCGGCCACAACACACTGACACTCCACCTGGGCCGTCACTGCACCGGCCACAACACACTCTGACACTCCACCTGGGCCCTGCACCGGTCACAACACACTCTGACACTCCACCTGGGCCCTGCACCGGACACAACACACTCTGACACTCCACCTGGGCCCTGCACCGGTCACAACACACTCTGACACTCCACCTGGGCCCTGCACCGGTCACAACACACTCTGACACTCTACCTGGGCCCTGCACCGGCCACAACACACTCTGACACTCCACCTGGGCCCTGCACCGGCCACAACACACTCTGACACTCTACCTGGGCCCTGCACCGGTCACAACACACCCTGACACTCCACCTGGGCCGTCACTGCACCGGTCACAACACACCCTGACACTCCACCTGGGCCGTCACTGCACCGGCCACAACACACTCTGACACTCCACCTGGGCCCTGCACCGGCCACAACACACTGACACTCCACCTGGGCCGTCACTGCACCGGCCACAACACACTCTGACACTCCACCTGGGCCCTGCACCGGTCACAACACACTCTGACACTCCACCTGGGCCCTGCACCGGACACAACACACTCTGACACTCCACCTGGGCCCTGCACCGGTCACAACACACTCTGACACTCCACCTGGGCCCTGCACCGGTCACAACACACTCTGACACTCTACCTGGGCCCTGCACCGGCCACAACACACTCTGACACTCCACCTGGGCCCTGCACCGGCCACAACACACTCTGACACTCCACCTGGGCCCTGCACCGGTCACAACACACCCTGACACTCCACCTGGGCCGTCACTGCACCGGTCACAACACACTCTGACACTCCACCTGGGCCGTCACTGCACCGGTCACAACACACCCTGACACTCCACCTGGGCCGTCACTGCACCGGTCACCACACACTCTGACACTCCACCTGGGCCCTGCACCGGCCACAACACACCCTGACACTCCACCTGGGCCGTCACTGCACCGGTCACAACACACCCTGACACTCCACCTGGGCCGTCACTGCACCGGTCACAACACACTGACACTCCACCTGGGCCCTGCACCGGTCACAACACACTCTGACACTCCACCTGGGCCGTCACTGCACCGGTCACAACACACTGACACTCCACCTGGGCCCTACACCGGTCACAACACACCCTGACACTCCACCTGGGCCGTCACTGCACCGGTCACAACACACTGACACTCCACCTGGGCCCTGCACCGGTCACAACACACTGACACTCCACCTGGGCCCTGCACCGGTCACAACACACCCTGACACTCCACCTGGGCCCTGCACCGGTCACAACACACTCTGACACTCCACCTGGGCCCTGCACCGGTCACAACACACTCTGACACTCCACCTGGGCCCTGCACCGGTCACAACACACTCTGACACTCCACCTGGGCCCTGCACCGGTCACAACACACTCTGACACTCCACCTGGGCCCTACACCGGTCACAACACACTCTGACACTCCACCTAGGCCCTACACCGGCCACAACACACTCTGACACTCCACCTGGGCCCTACACCGGTCACAACACACTCTGACACTCCACCTAGGCCCTACACCGGCCACAACACACTCTGACACTCCACCTGGGCCCTACACCGGTCACAACACACCCTGACACTCCACCTGGGCCCTGCACCGGCCACAACACACCCTGACACTCCACCTGGGCCGTCACTGCACCGGTCACAACACACCCTGACACTCCACCTGGGCCCTGCACCGGCCACAACACACCCTGACACTCCACCTGGGCCGTCACTGCACCGGTCACAACACACCCTGACACTCCACCTGGGCCGTCACTGCACCGGCCACAACACACCCTGACACTCCACCTGGGCCCTGCACCAGCCACAACACACTCTGACACTCCACCTGGGCCGTCACTGCACCGGTCACAACACACCCTGACACTCCACCTGGGCCGTCACTGCACCGGTCACAACACACTCTGACACTCCACCTGGGCCGTCACTGCACCGGCCACAACACACCCTGACACTCCACCTGGGCCGTCACTGCACCGGTCACAACACACCCTGACACTCCACCTGGGCCGTCACTGCACCGGTCACAACACTCTGACACTCCACCTGGGCCCTGCACCGGTCACAACACACTCTGACACTCCACCTGGGCCCTGCACCAGTCACAACACACTCTGACACTCCACCTGGGCCCTGCACCGGTCACAACACACTCTGACACTCCACCTGGGCCCTGCACCGGTCACAACACACTCTGACACTCCACCTGGGCCGTCACTGCACCAGTCACAACACACTCTGACACTCCACCTGGGCCGTCACTGCACCGGTCACAACACACACTGACACTCCACCTGGGCCCTGCACCGGTCACAACACACTCTGACACTCCACCTGGGCCGTCACTGCACCAGTCACAACACACTCTGACACTCCACCTGGGCCGTCACTGCACCGGTCACAACACACCCTGACACTCCACCTGGGCCCTACATCGGTCACAACACACTCTGACACTCCACCTGGGCCCTACACCGGCCACAACACACTCTGACACTCCACCTAGGCCCTACACCGGCCACAACACACTCTGACACTCCACCTGGGCCCTGCACCAGCCACAACACACTCTGACACTCCACCTGGGCCGTCACTGCACCGGCCACAACACACTCTGACACTCCACCTGGACCCTACACCGGCCACAACACACCCTGACACTCCACCTGGGCCCTGCACCGGTCACAACACACTCTGACACTCCACCTGGACCCTACACCGGCCACAACACACTCTGACACTCCACCTGGACCCTACACCGGTCACAACACACACTGACACTCCACCTGGACCCTACACCGGTCACAACACACTCTGACACTCCACCTGGGCCCTGCACCGGCCACAACACACTCTGACACTCCACCTGGACCCTACACCGGCCACAACACACTCTGACACTCCACCTGGACCCTACACCGGTCACAACACACACTGACACTCCACCTGGGCCCTGCACCGGCCACAACACACTCTGACACTCCACCTGGACCCTACACCGGTCACAACACACTCTGACACTCCACCTGGGCCCTGCACCGGTCACAACACACTCTGACACTCCACCTGGGCCCTACACCGGTCACAACACACTGACACTCCACCTGGGCCCTGCACCGGCCACAACACACACTGACACTCCACCTGGACCCTACACCGGTCACAACACACTCTGACACTCCACCTGGGCCCTACACCGGCCACAACACACACTGACACTCCACCTGGGCCGTCACTGCACCGGCCACAACACACCCTGACACTCCACCTGTGCCCTACACCGGCCACAACACACTCTGACACTCCACCTGGGCCCTGCACCGGTCACAACACACCCTGACACTCCACCTGGGCCGACACTCCACCTGGGCCGTCACTGCACCGGCCACAACACACCCTGACACTCCACCTGGGCCCTGCACCGGCCACAACACACACTGACACTCCACCTGGGCCCTACACCGGCCACAACACACCCTGACACTCCACCTGGGCCGACACTCCACCTGGGCCGTCACTGCACCGGTCACAACACACTCTGACACTCCACCTGGGCCATCACTGCACCGGCCACAACACACTCTGACACTCCACCTGGGCCCTGCACCGGCCACAACACACTGACACTCCACCTGGGCCGTCACTGCACCGGCCACAACACACTCTGACACTCCACCTGGGCCCTGCACCGGCCACAACACACTGACACTCCACCTGGGCCGTCACTGCACCGGCCACAACACACTCTGACACTCCACCTGGGCCCTGCACCGGTCACAACACACTCTGACACTCCACCTGGGCCGTCACTGCACCGGCCACAACACACTCTGACACTCCACCTGGGCCCTGCACCGGTCACAACACACTCTGACACTCCACCTGGGCCGTCACTGCACCGGCCACAACACACTCTGACACTCCACCTGGGCCCTGCACCGGCCACAACACACTGACACTCCACCTGGGCCGTCACTGCACCGGCCACAACACACTCTGACACTCCACCTGGGCCCTGCACCGGTCACAACACACTCTGACACTCCACCTGGGCCCTGCACCGGACACAACACACTCTGACACTCCACCTGGGCCCTGCACCGGTCACAACACACTCTGACACTCCACCTGGGCCCTGCACCGGTCACAACACACTCTGACACTCTACCTGGGCCCTGCACCGGCCACAACACACTCTGACACTCCACCTGGGCCCTGCACCGGCCACAACACACTCTGACACTCTACCTGGGCCCTGCACCGGTCACAACACACCCTGACACTCCACCTGGGCCGTCACTGCACCGGTCACAACACACCCTGACACTCCACCTGGGCCGTCACTGCACCGGCCACAACACACTCTGACACTCCACCTGGGCCCTGCACCGGCCACAACACACTGACACTCCACCTGGGCCGTCACTGCACCGGCCACAACACACTCTGACACTCCACCTGGGCCCTGCACCGGTCACAACACACTCTGACACTCCACCTGGGCCCTGCACCGGACACAACACACTCTGACACTCCACCTGGGCCCTGCACCGGTCACAACACACTCTGACACTCCACCTGGGCCCTGCACCGGTCACAACACACTCTGACACTCTACCTGGGCCCTGCACCGGCCACAACACACTCTGACACTCCACCTGGGCCCTGCACCGGCCACAACACACTCTGACACTCCACCTGGGCCCTGCACCGGTCACAACACACCCTGACACTCCACCTGGGCCGTCACTGCACCGGTCACAACACACTCTGACACTCCACCTGGGCCGTCACTGCACCGGTCACAACACACCCTGACACTCCACCTGGGCCGTCACTGCACCGGTCACCACACACTCTGACACTCCACCTGGGCCCTGCACCGGCCACAACACACCCTGACACTCCACCTGGGCCGTCACTGCACCGGTCACAACACACCCTGACACTCCACCTGGGCCGTCACTGCACCGGTCACAACACACTGACACTCCACCTGGGCCCTGCACCGGTCACAACACACTCTGACACTCCACCTGGGCCGTCACTGCACCGGTCACAACACACTGACACTCCACCTGGGCCCTACACCGGTCACAACACACCCTGACACTCCACCTGGGCCGTCACTGCACCGGTCACAACACACTGACACTCCACCTGGGCCCTGCACCGGTCACAACACACTGACACTCCACCTGGGCCCTGCACCGGTCACAACACACCCTGACACTCCACCTGGGCCCTGCACCGGTCACAACACACTCTGACACTCCACCTGGGCCCTGCACCGGTCACAACACACTCTGACACTCCACCTGGGCCCTGCACCGGTCACAACACACTCTGACACTCCACCTGGGCCCTGCACCGGTCACAACACACTCTGACACTCCACCTGGGCCCTACACCGGTCACAACACACTCTGACACTCCACCTAGGCCCTACACCGGCCACAACACACTCTGACACTCCACCTGGGCCCTACACCGGTCACAACACACTCTGACACTCCACCTAGGCCCTACACCGGCCACAACACACTCTGACACTCCACCTGGGCCCTACACCGGTCACAACACACCCTGACACTCCACCTGGGCCCTGCACCGGCCACAACACACCCTGACACTCCACCTGGGCCGTCACTGCACCGGTCACAACACACCCTGACACTCCACCTGGGCCCTGCACCGGCCACAACACACCCTGACACTCCACCTGGGCCGTCACTGCACCGGTCACAACACACCCTGACACTCCACCTGGGCCGTCACTGCACCGGCCACAACACACCCTGACACTCCACCTGGGCCCTGCACCAGCCACAACACACTCTGACACTCCACCTGGGCCGTCACTGCACCGGTCACAACACACCCTGACACTCCACCTGGGCCGTCACTGCACCGGTCACAACACACTCTGACACTCCACCTGGGCCGTCACTGCACCGGCCACAACACACCCTGACACTCCACCTGGGCCGTCACTGCACCGGTCACAACACACCCTGACACTCCACCTGGGCCGTCACTGCACCGGTCACAACACTCTGACACTCCACCTGGGCCCTGCACCGGTCACAACACACTCTGACACTCCACCTGGGCCCTGCACCAGTCACAACACACTCTGACACTCCACCTGGGCCCTGCACCGGTCACAACACACTCTGACACTCCACCTGGGCCCTGCACCGGTCACAACACACTCTGACACTCCACCTGGGCCGTCACTGCACCAGTCACAACACACTCTGACACTCCACCTGGGCCGTCACTGCACCGGTCACAACACACACTGACACTCCACCTGGGCCCTGCACCGGTCACAACACACTCTGACACTCCACCTGGGCCGTCACTGCACCAGTCACAACACACTCTGACACTCCACCTGGGCCGTCACTGCACCGGTCACAACACACCCTGACACTCCACCTGGGCCCTACATCGGTCACAACACACTCTGACACTCCACCTGGGCCCTACACCGGCCACAACACACTCTGACACTCCACCTGGGCCCTGCACCGGTCACAACACACTCTGACACTCCACCTGGGCCCTGCACCGGCCACAACACACCCTGACACTCCACCTGGGCCCTGCACCGGCCACAACACACTCTGACACTCCACCTGGGCCCTGCACCGGTCACAACACACCCTGACACTCCACCTGGGCCCTGCACCGGTCACAACACACCCTGACACTCCACCTGGGCCCTGCACCAGCCACAACACACCCTGACACTCCACCTGGGCCGTCACTACACCGGCCACAACACACCCTGACACTCCACCTGGGTCGTCACTACACCGGCCACATCACACCCTGAGACAGTGTGAATTTTTGGGAATATTACCTGGAAAATCACCGGTAATGAAAAGGTCTGATTTGTCATCCTTGGGACCATTTTTCATCCTTACTCATCCTTGTGTAGGACTTTTAACTATAGTCAAAAATCTAAGCTTATTTGTGTTATATTCCGCCAACACATAATCAAAATATCAGTGAAGTGAATAAATATTGATCAATTGAAATTCTCACCACTATTCTGGAATACGAGTATACCAGTATACAAGAATAAGGAATTTGCTTTTATGGCTTGAATATTTTCAACACAAGACTAAGGTACAGTCATTTAAATATCTAAGAAAGAGGAACGAAGACGTGCCCAACCTGTTACACAAACACGCTGTGAGCCTGGACAACAATTTTCTTAGCGCAAGAAACGTCACATGAGCAGCTTCTTTGCCTCATCTGGCCTTATCAGGGATACCATTAAACATTACTCAGAAAAGAAAGGAATTATTGCTAATTATTGCTCAACATTTTGTATATATTTTTTCCTAAAAAATAATTCAGAATTGTATTATGTCTACACATTTACATGCCTGAGACCTATTTCTTCCTATTTCTCTTTCTATTTCTCAGGCGAAGACAAGAGCCCAGATACAGAATGAAATGCAGGATGAATTGGGTTAAAATTGGTATGAAGTTGACCAGGCTAATGATGAAATTTCCAGGTAAACGCGGGGTTTTTCTCACGGATTAACCAAAGTTAAATGTCAGATTCTGAATGCAGGATTGGATAGCCTGATTCATTCCCCAGACATTGAATGCTTATTTTCCCTTTATGAGTCTTATATTTATTAAATGAGGGTTGTTTTCCGCAAGGTGTCTGACTATGAAATATGTCTCTAATACAGGTAAGAAATAAATGCCTCGTCGGGATGGCTGAGGCATATTTACCTAAAACCAACATGTTTTCTGAAAAGTAATCGTTAATCTTCCCTAATAAGTGGTCAAAGAAATTTATTATATGGTATAACATACCCGAATATCTCCATTGGAAATTCCCGAAAAATGTCATCATTTGAATGGTTTCCAGGCTACAACATGGACGCCGAATATTTTGTCTGTTTGTGAAAGATAGACTGTAATATTTGCATGGATGACGAGGGAGTTTAAGCTACGTCATCTGGTATAATCATTACATGATCTGTTGCACATAAGACTAGCAATAGCCCCTCAAAGTTACCCTCATTTCCGGGATGAAAGTTCCGTGGGAGACTGCCATGAATCAAATGTTTTAGCAGCACTGACTCTTTTGACTCTTTGAGACGACGAATCTGACGCAACAAATTGCGCAGCGTATTCACGGTATATACAAATACTAGCGCGTATTTGGAACTGGAACACTTCGTAATATTGATCTAACGCCCGCCTCCTACGGCGTACAGGGTGAAGATTACATTGCACAAGACACCGGCCGCATCCGCGGCTCGGATCACATCCCATTTCTCCGCGCGGAGGCGCCCCGAGCCAAATAGCGCAGTCGGTAGTGTGTCCGACTCTTGATCTGGGTGACGTTGCTTGATGCGGAGTTCGAATCTCTTCCAAGGAAATATTTTTTACATTATTTCGCGGTTTACTATTGCGTGTTGCACGATTATTTTGGTATGCCACGGTTGCCCTGAACATTCTCGGAATGCAAATTGTACTCTTCCCGTGGGCCGGAGCTGTGTGCGCCCGGACCCTCCCCGCGTGGCTCGGACCTACGTGGGCCTGGACCTCCTGCTTGGGCCCGGGCCTCCTGCGTGGGTCCAGACCCCTCCTGCGTGGGTCCCGACCTGCGTGGGCCTGCACCTCCTGAGTGGGCCCAGACTCTTTTTGCGTGGGCCTGATCCTCCTGCGTGGGCCCGAACCCCTCTTGCGTGGGCCCGAAACATCTTGCGTGGGCTCGGACCTGCGTGGGCCGGACCCCTCCTGCGTGAAACCAGACCTGCTTGGGCCCCGACCCCTTCTGCGTGATTCCGAAACTCTCTTGAGTGGGCCCGGGCCTGCGTGGGCCGGACCCCTCTTGCGTGAAGCCGGACCTGCCCGGGCCTCCTGCGTGGGCCCGAACCCCTCCTGCGTGGACCCGGTCCTGCGTGGGCCCGAAACCCTCTTGCGTGGGCCCGGACATCCTACTTGGGCCTGGATCCCTCCTGTTTGGGCAGGAGGGGTCTACAATCCCCGAGTTTGACATTGTTCAGAGTGCTTTAATGTTTATCAAACGGTACCTAGGTAACCGCGTTAGTTCGGATGCCTACCAGAAGGCTCTTTCAGCACCGAGGCACCTCCTTTAGGCCCCCTCCGGGGGCCCAAGCGGAGCGGCCCAAAAAGGCCCTTTGAGAGCATAGGGGATTTTTTTTTATAATAAATTTAGTCCGAATGTTTTGGAATGGATGGATTTCCGAGGTCAGGATCCACGCTAAGCATAGCTTGTTGCGCAGGTCCTGACCCCACCACCCGATCGCGCAATTCCTGGCGTCCGGCAGAATTTAGGGTCAATTTTTTTAGGGTCAGAATTTAGGGATCATAGGATCCCTAGGATCCCCTTTGGCTACGCACCTGATTCTGGGTATTATTTTGTAAAAACCAAGACAAAAAATGTTAGTGCAACAGTGAGCCACTCGGGCCCTTCGTGGTTGCACGTCCGTGATGATTATCGCGTCATTTGGAATGTAAACTTGCAATAGCCATTAAGTCGTCACCTCAAAAACAACTAATAGCTGGAAAATAAATATATACCTAGGAAAACAATATAACCGAACCTAACCTAACCATGACATAACCAAACTGAATCTGTGTTTGCCACTGATATGCCAGTTTCCAGTCTCTGCCTACTGCAAGTCTCCATGCTTCAACTTTCAAGCATGCTTATTACTCTTAGACACAGCTTGGCCTTATAATTCTTAAATTAAATATGCACTTTTCTTTGGAATATCTTTCTTTAAATACATTAAATATTTCAAGACAAATAATATCTGTGTGACCTTAAACAAGATTCTCGGACTCCATATTTGTGTGGACAAAACATCACAATTCACAGCACTATGCCTATTGCCTAGCTTCAACGCAATTTAAAGTCCTGACGAATATATGCATACTTATTGGAGGTTTACCTAGTAGCCTATACTGATCACAAGCTTAAATGTACGACAGTTTATATTCAGAAGTTTACATACAGGACCTACAGGAACTACTTATGGCAAATATCCATGCTTTGCCATGCTCCATGTTTCAAAATTGATCCAAGCGAGAACTTCTAGGAAAGTTTGAAACTTGTAAAGTGCCATGAATACTGGCCCCATTGTAGGTGTCAGTTAAGGAATCATCATCCTGCATAGCAGCAGTAAAATTTTGAGCTCTATATAATAAGCTTTACAATTTGTTATGTCGCAGCACTCAGGTTCGTACTTGGTTCAACTGCCTTATAAATAATCATTGTGTTCAGAGGTCAGCATATTTTGTCATCATTGACTGCTGAAAACCATACATTTCTTCATCAGCAGTTAACTGTAAAATACAAATTTAACACTGCCCTGACACCACCTGTGGCGGAACGGGACGGCCGTCACTGCACCGGTCACAACAGGCTCCTAGAAATGCTTTGGAGCTGGGGTGTGGAGTGGAAAATTCTGACTAAAAATAAGTATAAGGCGTGGAAAATTAAACCAAAAAGCATATGTACCAGGCTTTATCACCCAATTACCTGCTTACCAAAATTAGTTATTACCTATGCCAATTCTTACCTGTCTTTCCATCCACAGGCACTGTCCCTATCATTACATCCATAAATCAGTATCAGGTTTCTAATTATCCAATACATTTTAAAATAAGGAGTGGAAAATTCACAGTAAAACTAAGGAAAGAGTGGAAAAATAGCACACATAGGGTGTCATTTTCCACCCAAATTTTCCAATGCTAGGTCACTGGGTCACAACACTGCCCTGACACTCCACCTGTGGCGGAACGGGACGGCCGTCACTGCACCGGCCACAACACACTCTGACACTCCACCTGGGCCGTCACTGCACCGGTCACAACACACTGACACTCCACCTGGGCCCTACACTGGTCACAACACACTCTGACACTCCACCTGGGCCCTGCACCGGTCACAACACACTGACACTCCACCTGGGCCCTGCACCGGTCACAACACACTGACACTCAACCTGGGCCCTGCACCGGTCACAACACACCCTGACACTCCACCTGGGCCGTCACTGCACCGGTCACAACACACTCTGACACTCCACCTGGGCCCTGCACCGGTCACAACACACTCTGACACTCCACCTGGACCCTGCACCGGTCACAACACACTCTGACACTCCACCTGGGCCCTGCACCGGCCACAACACACTCTGACACTCAACCTGGGCCCTGCACCGGTCACAACACACTCTGACACTCCACCTGGGCCCTGCACCGGTCACAACACACTCTGACACTCCACCTGGGCCCTGCACCGGTCACAACACACTCTGACACTCCATCTGGGCCGTCACTGCACCAGTTACCACACACTCTGACACTCCACCTGGGCCCTGCACCGGCCACAACACACTCTGACACTCCACCTGGGCCCTGCACCGGTCACAACACACTCTGACACTCCACCTGGGCCCTGCACCGGTCACAACACACTGACACTCAACCTGGGCCCTGCACCGGTCACAACACACTCTGACACTCCACCTGGGCCCTGCACCGGTCACAACACACTCTGACACTCCACCTGGGCCGTCACTGCACCGGTCACAACACACTCTGACACTCCACCTGGGCCGTCACTGCACCGGTCACCACACACTCTGACACTCCACCTGGGCCCTGCACCGGTCACAACACACTCTTGACACTCCACCTGGGCCCTGCACCGGACACAACACACTCTGACACTCCACCTGGGCCCTGCACCGATCACAACACACTGACACTCCACCTGGGCCCTGCACCGGCCACAACACACACTGACACTCCACCTGGGCCCTGCACCGGCAACAACACACTGACACTCCACCTGGGCCCTGCACCGGTCACAACACACTCTGACACTCCACCTGGGCCCTGCACCGGTCACAACACACTCTGACACTCCACCTGGGCCCTGCACCGGTCACAACACACTCTGACACTCAACCTGGGCCCTGCACTGGTCACAACACACTCTGACACTCCACCTGGACCCTACACCGGTCACAACACACTCTGACACTCCACCTGGGCCCTACACCGGCCACAACACACTCTGACACTCCACCTGGGCCCTGCACCGGTCACAACACACTCTGACACTCCACCTGGGCCGTCACTGCACTGGTCACAACACACTCTGACACTCCACCTGGGCCGTCACTGCACCGGTCACAACACACTCTGACACTCCACCTGGGCCGTCACTGCACCGGTCACAACACACTCTGACACTCCACCTGGGCCCTGCACCGGCCACAACACACTCTGACACTCCACCTGGGCCCTGCACCGGTCACAACACACTCTGACACTCCACCTGGGCCCTGCACCGGTCACAACACACTCTGACACTCCACCTGGGCCCTGCACCGGTCACAACACACTCTGACACTCCACCTGGGCCGTCACTGCACCGGTCACAACACACTCTGACACTCCACCTGGGCCCTGCACCGGTCACAACACACTCTGACACTCCACCTGGGCCCTGCACCGGTCACAACACACTCTGACCCTCCACCTGGGCCCTGCACCGGACACAACACACTCTGACACTCCACCTGGGCCCTGCACCGGTCACAACACACTATGACACTCCACCTGGGCCCTGCACCGGTCACAACACACTCTGACACTCCACCTGGGCCCTGCACCGGTCACAACACACTCTGACACTCCACCTGGGCCCTGCACCGGCCACAACACACTCCGACACTCAACCTGGGCCCTGCACCGGTCACAACACACTCTGACACTCCACCTGGGCCCTGCACCGGTCACAACACACTCTGACACTCCACCTGGGCCCTGCACCGGTCACAACACACTCTGACACTCCACCTGGGCCCTGCACCGGTCACAACACACTCTGACACTCCACCTGGGCCCTGCACCGGTCACAACACACTCTGACACTCCACCTGGGCCCTGCACCGGCCACAACACACTCTGACACTCAACCTGGGCCCTGCACCGGTCACAACACACTCTGACACTCCACCTGGGCCCTGCACCGGTCACAACACACTCTGACACTCCACCTGGGCCCTGCACCGGTCACAACACACTCTGACACTCCACCTGGGCCGTCACTGCACCGGTCACAACACACTCTGACACTCCACCTGGGCCCTGCACCGGCCACAACACACTCTGACACTCAACCTGGGCCCTGCACCGGTCACAACACACTCTGACACTCCACCTGGGCCCTGCACCGGTCACAACACACTCTGACACTCCACCTGGGCCCTGCACCGGTCACAACACACTCTTGACACTCCACCTGGGCCCTGCACCGGTCACAACACACTCTGACACTCCACCTGGGCCGTCACTGCACCGGTCACAACACACTCTGACACTCCACCTGGGCCGTCACTGCACCGGTCACAACACACCCTGACACTCCACCTGGGCCGTCACTGCACCGGTCACCACACACTCTGACACTCCACCTGGGCCCTGCACCGGTCACAACACACTCTTGACACTCCACCTGGGCCCTGCACCGGACACACACTCTGACACTCCACCTGGACCCTACACCGGTCACAACACACTCTGACACTCCACCTGGGCCCTGCACCGGTCACAACACACTCTTGACACTCCACCTGGGCCCTGCACCGGTCACAACACACCCTGACACTCCACCTGGGCCCTGCACCGGCCACAACACACCCTGACACTCCACCTGGGCCCTGCACCGGTCACAACACACTCTGACACTCCACCTGGGCCCTGCACCGGTCACAACAAACTCTGACACTCCACCTGAGCCCTGCACCGGTCACAACACACTCTGACACTCCACCTGGGCCCTGCACCAGTCACAACACACTGACACTCCACCTGGGCCCTGCACCGATCACAACACACTCTGACACTCCACCTGGGCCGTCACTGCATCGGCCACAACACACTGACACTCCACCTGGGCCCTACATCGGTCACAACACACTCTGACACTCCACCTGGGCCCTGCACCGGTCACACCACACTCTGACACTCCACCTGGGCCCTGCACCGGTCACAACACACTGACACTCCACCTGGGCCGTCACTGCACCGGCCACAACACACTGACACTCCACCTGGGCCCTACATCGGTCACAACACACTCTGACACTCCACCTGGGCCCTGCACCGGTCACAACACACTCTGACACTCCACCTGGGCCCTGCACCGGTCACAACACACTCTGACACTCCACCTGGGCCCTGCACCGGTCACAACACACTCTGACACTCCACCTGGGCCCTGCACCGGTCACAACACACTCTGACACTCCACCTGGGCCCTGCACCGGTCACAACACACTCTGACACTCCACCTGGGCCCTGCACCGGTCACAACACACTCTGACACTCAACCTGGGCCCTGCACCGGTCACAACACACTCTGACACTCCACCTGGGCCCTGCACCGGACACAACACACTCTGACACTCCACCTGGACCCTACACCGGTCACAACACACTCTGACACTCCACCTGGGCCGTCACTGCACCGGTCACAACACACTCTGACACTCCACCTGGGCCCTGCACCGGCCACAACACACCCTGACACTCCACCTGGGCCCTGCACCGGTCACAACACACTCTGACACTCCACCTTGGCCCTACACCGGTCACAACACACTCTTGACACTCCACCTGGGCCCTGCACCGGTCACAACACACTCTGACACTCCACCTGGGCCCTGCACCGGTCACAACACACTCTGACACTCCACCTGGGCCCTGCACCGGTCACAACACACTCTGACACTCCACCTGGACCCTGCACCAGTCACAACACACTCTGCCACTCCACCTGGGCCCTACACCGGCCACAACACACTCTGACACTCCACCTGGGCCGTCACTGCACCGGTCACAACACACTCTGACACTCCACCTGGGCCGTCACTGCACCAGTCACAACACACTCTGACACTCCACCTGGGCCCTACCCCGGTCACAACACACTCTGACACTCCACCTGGGCCCTACACCGGTCACAACACACTCTGACACTCCACCTGGACCCTGCACCGGTCACAACACACTCTGACACTCCACCTGGGCCCTACACCGGCCACAACACACTCTGACACTCCACCTGGGCCGTCACTGCACCGGTCACAACACACTCTGACACTCCACCTGGGCCCTGCACCGGTCACAACACACTCTGACACTCCACCTGGGCCCTGCACCGGTTACAACACACTCTGACACTCCACCTGGGCCCTGCACCGGTCACAACACACTCTGACACTCCACCTGGGCCCTACACCGGTCACAACACACTCTGACACTCCACCTGGGCCGTCACTGCACCGGTCACAACACACCCTGACACTCAACCTGGGCCCTGCACCGGTCACAACACACTCTGACACTCCACCTGGGCCCTGCACCGGTCACAACAAACTCTGACACTCAACCTGGGCCGTCACTGCACCGGTCACAACACACCCTGACACTCCACCTGGGCCCTGCACCGGTCACAACACACTCTGACACTCCACCTGGGCCCTGCACCGGTCACAACACACTCTGACACTCCACCTGGGCCCTACACCGGCCACAACACACCCTGACACTCCACCTGGGCTCTGCACCGGACACAACACACTCTGACACTCCACCTGGGCCGTCACTGCACCGGTCACAACACACTCTGACACTCCACCTGGGCCCTGCACCGGCCACAACACACCCTGACACTCCACCTGGGCCCTGCACCGGTCACAACACACCCTGACACTCAACCTGGGCCCTGCACCGGTCACAACAAACTCTGACACTCCACCTGGGCCCTGCACCAGTCACAACACACTCTTGACACTCCACCTGGGCCCTGCACCGGTCACAACACACTCTTGACACTCCACCTGGGCCCTGCACCGGTCACAACACACTCTGACACTCCACCTGGGCCCTGCACCGGTCACAACAAACTCTGACACTCCACCTGGGCCCTGCACCAGTCACAACACACTGACACTCCACCTGGGCCCTGCACCGGTCACAACACACTCTGACACTCCACCTGGGCCGTCACTGCACCGGCCACAACACTCTGACACTCCACCTGGGCCCTACACCGGCCACAACACACTCTACACTCCACCTGGGCCGTCACTGCACCGGTCACAACACACTCTGACACTCCACCTGGGCCGTCACTGCACCAGTCACAACACACTGACACTCCACCTGGGCCCTACACCGGTCACAACACACTCTGACACTCCACCTGGGCCGTCACTGCACCGGCCACAACACACTCTGACACTCCACCTGGGCCCTGCACCGGTCACAACACACTCTGACACTCCACCTGGGCCCTGCACCGGCCACAACACACCCTGACACTCCACCTGGGCCCTGCACCGGCCACAACACACCCTGACACTCCACCTGGGCCCTGCACCGGTCACAACACACTCTGACACTCCACCTGGGCCCTGCACCGGTCACAACACACTCTGACACTCCACCTGGACCCTACACCGGTCACAACACACTCTGACACTCCACCTGGGCCGTCACTGCACCGGTCACAACACACTCTGACACTCCACCTGGGCCCTGCACCGGCCACAACACACCCTGACACTCCACCTGGGCCCTGCACCGGTCACAACACACTCTGACACTCCACCTTGGCCCTACACCGGTCACAACACACTCTTGACACTCCACCTGGGCCCTGCACCGGTCACAACACACTCTGACACTCCACCTGGGCCCTGCACCGGTCACAACACACTCTGACACTCCACCTGGGCCCTGCACCGGTCACAACACACTCTGACACTCCACCTGGACCCTGCACCGGTCACAACACACTCTGCCACTCCACCTGGGCCCTACACCGGCCACAACACACTCTGACACTCCACCTGGGCCGTCACTGCACCGGTCACAACACACTCTGACACTCCACCTGGGCCGTCACTGCACCAGTCACAACACACTCTGACACTCCACCTGGGCCCTACACCGGTCACAACACACTCTGACACTCCACCTGGGCCCTACACCGGTCACAACACACTCTGACACTCCACCTGGACCCTGCACCGGTCACAACACACTCTGCCACTCCACCTGGGCCCTACACCGGCCACAACACACTCTGACACTCCACCTGGGCCGTCACTGCACCGGTCACAACACACTCTGACACTCCACCTGGGCCCTGCACCGGTCACAACACACTCTGACACTCCACCTGGGCCCTGCACCGGTTACAACACACTCTGACACTCCACCTGGGCCCTGCACCGGTCACAACACACTCTGACACTCCACCTGGGCCCTACACCGGTCACAACACACTCTGACACTCCACCTGGGCCGTCACTGCACCGGTCACAACACACCCTGACACTCAACCTGGGCCCTGCACCGGTCACAACACACTCTGACACTCCACCTGGGCCCTGCACCGGTCACAACAAACTCTGACACTCAACCTGGGCCGTCACTGCACCGGTCACAACACACCCTGACACTCCACCTGGGCCCTGCACCGGTCACAACACACTCTGACACTCCACCTGGGCCCTGCACCGGTCACAACACACTCTGACACTCCACCTGGGCCCTACACCGGCCACAACACACCCTGACACTCCACCTGGGCTCTGCACCGGACACAACACACTCTGACACTCCACCTGGGCCGTCACTGCACCGGTCACAACACACTCTGACACTCCACCTGGGCCCTGCACCGGCCACAACACACCCTGACACTCCACCTGGGCCCTGCACCGGTCACAACACACCCTGACACTCAACCTGGGCCCTGCACCGGTCACAACAAACTCTGACACTCCACCTGGGCCCTGCACCAGTCACAACACACTCTTGACACTCCACCTGGGCCCTGCACCGGTCACAACACACTCTTGACACTCCACCTGGGCCCTGCACCGGTCACAACACACTCTGACACTCCACCTGGGCCCTGCACCGGTCACAACAAACTCTGACACTCCACCTGGGCCCTGCACCAGTCACAACACACTGACACTCCACCTGGGCCCTGCACCGGTCACAACACACTCTGACACTCCACCTGGGCCGTCACTGCACCGGCCACAACACTCTGACACTCCACCTGGGCCCTACACCGGCCACAACACACTCTACACTCCACCTGGGCCGTCACTGCACCGGTCACAACACACTCTGACACTCCACCTGGGCCGTCACTGCACCGGCCACAACACACTCTGACACTCCACCTGGGCCCTGCACCGGTCACAACACACTCTGACACTCCACCTGGGCCCTGCACCGGCCACAACACACCCTGACACTCCACCTGGGCCCTGCACCGGCCACAACACACCCTGACACTCCACCTGGGCCCTGCACCGGTCACAACACACTCTGACACTCCACCTGGGCCCTGCACCGGTCACAACACACTCTGACACTCCACCTGGGCCGTCACTGCACCGGCCACAACACACTCTGACACTCCACCTGGGCCCTGCACCGGTCACAACACACTCTGACACTCCACCTGGGCCCTGCACCGGCCACAACACACTCTGACACTCCACCTGGGCCCTACACCGGTCACAACACACTCTGACACTCCACCTGGGCCCTGCACCGGTCACAACACACTCTGACACTCCACCTGTGGCGGAACGGGACGGCCGGCACAGCGAAAAAAAGCTAGGAATGATAATCGCTCATTCGTTTTCTGTGTCGGTGGGTGTCGGCTCCACCAGGAAGTCCGGCACGCTGTACTTGCTGATGTTAGCGCGGGGGGGGGGGTATGTGTGCCGTGTTGGCGCCCACTTACCACCGTATCGGTGGGTGTCGGCTCCACCAGGAAGTCCGGCACGCTGTACTTGCTGATGTTAGCGCGGGGGGGGGGGGGGTATGTGTGCCGTGTTGGCGCCCACTTACCACCGTATCGGTGGGTGTCGGCTCCACCAGGAAGTCCGGCACGCTGTACTTGCTGATGTTAGCGCGGGGGGTATGTGTGCCGTGTTGGCGCCCACTTACCACCGTATCGGTGGGTGTCGGCTCCACCAGGAAGTCCGGCACGCTGTACTTGCTGATGTTAGCGCGGCGGGGGGGGGGGGGGGTATGTGTGCCGTGTTGGCGCACACTTACCACCGTATCGGTGGATGTCGGCTCCACCAGGAAGTCCAGCACGGCCTGCGCCAGCTCCTCGCGGCTCTTGCTCTTGGTCTCCAGATTCAGCAGGTGGCTCAGGGATCGGAGTGCGTCCAGCCGATATCTGTGGAGCACGGGTCAGCACACACGTCACCAGCGCGGCCAGCGGCGCTTACACTGTATGTAGTAATGTCACCCCCATACTCAGTCCAGCAGAGGTGGTCCAGCCGATATATGTGGAGCACGGGTCAGCGCACGTGACCAGCGCGGCCATTCAGCTGTACGTATTCAACTTGAATCACACGCGCCACCGAAACCTAACCATTGGATTTGACCTTGAATCCAGCGCATCTCTCGACACAAATAGAGAGGTGCCGGCGTTTCCTCGACCAGCTGCGACTGGATCCCATCCCTCTGACTAGCCTATGTACAGAAGTGCTGGCAGCAGTCAGCAGAAGTGTGTCTAGCCTACAGCCTACCTGAGCAGGCTGTCCCGTTTCTTGGTGTGTGCGGCCTCCTCCGGTCGGAAGGCGAAGCCGTTAAACTGGCGCAGGTTGCGTCGGAACTCGTGCGGCCGTCCCTGGCGTCCGAACACCACCTGGTGCAGCGCGTGGACCTGCTCCGGCGGCCCCGACTATAGACACACACCCACACACACACAGGTCACAATCAGCCGTACAACAGACGGCAGGGCGGCGGACAGCTCACTGGACAGAGTGCTGAACTCTGCTGGGAATAACTCTGCCGTCCAACGCAAATAAAACGCAAGTGCTTTTTTTGCCATTTTGAGGTTTTTACACCGATATGTCCGTAACAACGATCCACGTCATCCCACCAAATATTTTTTTGACAACTAGCATGATTGGCCCAGAATTTGCGATTTTCTTGTTTTTAAATAAGCGCAAGTAAGAGGCTTGCCCAGTTTGGTACGGAAATAAAACGCAAGTTCCAAGAGATGCAACGAATAAACGCATGTTCTTCTTTCACTCGCCAGATTCAACAGATAAAAACGCAAGTGCGCACTTGCGTTCTTTTTCCGTTGAATTTTGGTAGTCAAATATCACTTGCTTGCTACTTGTCATTTGCTAGCATTGGTATGTTCGGAAAGGCGTCGGTTTTTCACTTTGGGATTAGTTTGAGTCGACAGGCCTTCCGCCAGCTCCGAGTTTTGAGGTGATAAATGAGGTTGTCCGATAAGGGAACCTGTGGTTATTATTGTACCATATTCAACTTTAGACTAGTGAACGGAAGATTGAAGACAACGAGCCAGCACCAAGGTCATTGCCCGGATTCCCAAGACGGCGCGGCCTATGGTCGCTGACTCACTTTCAGCATTGATGAACGAAGCTATGAGCAGCCCCACCTCATCATCGTGGTGGAAGTTTCTTTCGTTCGCTTTTGTTATACTACGCGCACCAGATTCCCTCAAAAGCGGCGAACGACGTCTGACCATGGCCTCACACATGTACGTCATGTCGCCGGGTTGGACTCCGCGCTTCCTCCTCCTCCGGTAACGGTACAGAGGAGCGCCCCCGCTCCACGTACGGCTACCCCCGAATCACTCGCACGCCGGATTCAAGCGAAGTGTGCCGACGGAGATATTCGCGCCGGCCTCCACCTTCTAACCTCCAGTGATACCTTCGCTGACCCCGCCGATGACGTCATCACCGCCCTACGTCAGAAGCACCCACCTGCACCACCCGACCAGAGTCTACTGCCGCCTCCCGCGGCCTCCGACCCTCCGCACTGACTGTCACGGAAGAGCAAGTGCATGGTGCCATTTCTACAATGTCACCAGGTTCGTCTGCTGGTCTCGATGGAATTCGACCGCTACACCTGCGCCAGTTGCTCTCCCGAGAGGCCGCCGAGTCTGGCCGCCGTCTTCTCACCTCGATAGCAGCACTAACTAGTAACTAACCAGGTACTGAGCGGCCTCGTACCGGAGTGCGGACGCGACTCTCTATTCGGAGCGTCACTCTGCGCATTGAGGAAGAAAGACGGTGACCTGCGTCCGCTAGCTGTGGTAAGCGTGTACCGCCGCCTGCCGGGACACATCGGAGCGAGACACATCGCAACCACTCTTGGTCCGGAGCTGCGCCCCACCCAGCTCGGAGTCGGCACACCGCTGGGCTGCGAAGCCGCAGTACACGCAGTGCGCGAATACATCGACGCCGACGCCACCAGCCATAGCACCCCGCGAGTCCTGGTCAAGGTTGACGTGCGAAATTCCATCCGCCGTGACGTCATCTTAGCCAGGATATACGAGCGCTGCCCAGAGGTTTACCCGATGGCACGCCAAGCCTACCATCTCCCGACACCCCTACATATTGGCGACCAGACGTTGTCTTCCTCCAGCGGCGTCCAGCAGGGTGATCCCCTCGGACCTGCTGCCTTTGCCCTCGCCGTCGACCCCTGCGCCCGGGCCATACGGTCGCCACTCAACGTGTGGTACCTTGATGACGCCACGTTCGCCGGCCCGGCGGACATAGTCCAATCCGACCTTGGTTCGCTCGCCAAGGCTCTCCCGGAGCTCGGCCTTCAGCTGAACCCCGCTAAGTGCGAGGTCACCCTCCTAGACAAGCACCTCCGGCAGCTCATGACGCAGCAATAGACGCCATTCGCAATGCCTTGCCGGAGATCGTGGGAACTCCGCTGAACAGCATCACACTACTAGGCTCACCGCTGCGCGACGTCAGCGTCGCTGCAGCTGTCGATGGCGCCACCGATATCATCAGACCTCTCTGCACCCGCCTCAAACACCTGGACCGCCACACTGCCATCTTCTTCCTCGTCCACTATGCGTCAGCGCCTCGTCTCGTATACCTGCTCTGGTCAGCGCCCCTGTACCAGGTATCGCATACACTCAAAGGTATAGACGAGCTGGTACGTGAAACATTAGTGGATATCCAACGTCAACATCATTGGACGTCCGTGGGAGCAGGCGAAGCTGCCAATCAGACCGAGGCCTCGGGAGTGCGCTCAGTTGAGGACCTAGTACTACCATCCTACATAGCATCCCTGCACGCTGCTCTTCCTCTCGTCCGCAGCATCTCCCCGGGGCTGCTCCCAGCCAGCGGCGTGCCCCCACCCTGCAAACAGCAATTCACCAGTTTGCAGAGGTGACAGGGATTGAAGAGTTGCCATCCTCCTCATCTGCCAGCAGCCAGCGGGCCTGGGACACCCGTCAGCCACTGCGGTCCGCGATCGGATGGTTGACTCTGCTAACCAGCCGCATCGGGCACTCCTGGTCGCCGCCAGTCAGCCACACACCGTCGCCTGGCTGCAGGCTGTCCCCGTGCCGAGCCTCGGCCTGCATCTGGACGAGGAGTTTGTGCGGGTAGCAGTGGCACTCCGCCTCGGAGTCGCTGTCTGCGAACAACACTGATGCCGTCTTTGTGGATGCCAAGTGTTTAAGCTTGGCCACCATGGGTCTCCTGCGTGAAGGGCGCCGGCCGCCTCCCACGTCACGCTCACCTGAATGTTGTGGTGAGGCGTGGTCTGGCAAGTGCAGGCATCCCCGCAATCCTATCCTGGATCCAGTCGGCCTCGATCGGGGAGACGGGAAGCGGCCAGATGGTCTAACGCTGTTTCCGTACAGTGGAGGCATGTGTGTGACCTGGGACGCCACCTGCACAGACACTTTTGCCGACACCGTGCTGATCCAGTCCGCCCTCGAGCCCGGTGCCGCCGCTCGCGCTGCAGAAGCCAGAAAACGGCGCCACTACTCGGAGCTTAGCTCACGCTATAAGTTCGTGCCGATCGCGATTGAGACCTCCGGAGTGCTCGGCCCTGCCACCTCCAATTTCGTCCGTGAGCTGGGCCAGCTTATAACTGCCCGCACCGGCGAGCGCAGGGAGACTGAATTGGTATTGCAACGCCTCTCGATCGCAATCGTACGCGGTAACGCCGCTGTAGTCCTCGCCACCGCTGCCACAGACCGAGCGAGGGCAAACCACGGACAATGCTTTCCACCAGACGGGACAAAGGAGCATGCTCACGGAAGGCGCATGCGACCTGTACGGGATGGTGGGGCACAATGGCAGTCAGCACAGCGGCCACTACACTGCCTACTGTCTCAACCAGCCGGCCGCCAGCTGCCTCCTCACCGACGATATTAATGTCCAGGAGTGCACCGCCGCCAGGGTCCAAGATGCAGCAGCCTACATGCTTTGCTACGCCGCCAGAAACTCGAAATCTCTATAGGAGCTGAGTGCGGCGGAGCTGGCGTCTGCCCGTCTGTCAGAGGAGCCGCCGTCGGTGGCCGCCCCTCACGAGTCCCCACCGCCGTCCCCGCCCAGACCGCAGCTTTACCCGACACCACAGCCGGCCAACGGCGGCGACGGCGGACGCTCCCGGCGCGGCCGCGGCGCTGGAGGCTTTTCTGGGGGTCGGCCTATATCCTACTACTCGCGCCGGAGTGTCGACGGCAGCGGTGGATCGCCAGCCAGCAAAACTCCAGTCTCCGCGTCCCCGGCGGTTCGAGACGCAGCAACGGCATTCCCTGTTCAGCGGACGGCCCCATTGTCGCGGCAGAGCAGCCGCCGCTCCGCGCCCTGTGGACAGCCTACCGGCGAACTCCTCCCAGCTGGCCTCTGGACCAGGGGACGGCTCCTGAGCGGCGCGTTCAGCTCCTCCTGCCTCCCGATCAGAGCAGAGATAGACTATGCTCGTCGACGATGATGATGTGTTATGTTTTGTTTGGGCAGCTATGACCTGTCCGCTGTGCAAAATTGATGCTTTACCGTTTGCCACTCAAACCTAAATGTATATAAATACGGTATGTTATTGGCTCCAGATACCATATGTCATTATACCTTTAAGAAATATTGACAGACAGCCAGTACCGCAGTTTTGAATACTAGGAAAAGGTAGCTAAATGTAACTCCGTACAATACATGAGACACAATACGCACTCAGCATGACGTTGGAAAAATTCAGCACGTCTTCATTGGCCCGCTTTGCATCTTGATGCAAAACAGCTTTGCGCTTTGCATTTTAATCACTGTGTGCACTTGGGTTTGCCGTCACGGCTCTGAAACGGCCTTCTTGCCACACAAATAAAACGCAAGTCTGCACTTGCGTTTCTTTGTCGCATGTTGCGATGGACTTGCGTTCCTTTTACGCGTGGCTCATGCACTTGCGTTTTATTTTCGTTGTGACATTCACGAATTCCGATCCCAAAGTCAATGAAAGAAAAACTTTTGTGGATTTTTTTGGAAAGTATTTCTTAAAGTGGATAAACAAGTATATGGAGAAATTGATTTCAACGTGACGATTACGGTGATATAGCATTTATGTCTGTACCACCAACCGCTGCAATGTTATGGCCTAAAATAGAAAAATCACTCTCCTGAAAAGTTGCTAAAATGCACTTGCGTTTTATTTGCGTTGCACGGCAGAATTTACTGGGCAGCCGATCACTGTTGAGACTGTTGAAGAGCACTGTTGAGACTGTTGAGGATCACTGTTGACTGTTGAGGATTACTGTTGAGACTGTTGAGGATCACTGTTGGATCACTGTGTAACGGGCATCGCTAATATTTATCACAGCACAGATAACAACAGACCTGGATTTGAAACGAAATATTCGGCCTCTCATTGTAAGCACAGCAGTGAACGACGGTGCTGGACTCACATTTTCACGAGCCGAGACATAAAAGTGTATTAGCTTAACAGCCCCGTTTCAAATGTCGGCCCCTTACTGCCCTGGCCTGAATTTCGTGTCAAATCCAGGTCTGTGATCACAGTAATTAAATGTTTCGCCCACAGTTGTGTCAACCAAATGTCCTCTGCCGCGCAGAAGAGGCTGCCGCTGTGGGGCGACTCACGCCGATGTTGCCGTTGACCAGCGGACAGTCGGCCAGTTTGGCGCCACGGCCCTCCTCCAGCGGCAGACTCCGCTTGGTATCCGGGGTGCCGCCCTCCGAGAAGCGCTCCACCGCCTTCCTGGCGCGCCGACCGCTCGTCTGCGGTGGCCGCTCCAGCAGCGGCACTGCCGGTCAGGTCGAGTCAGGTCAGCTTAAGGTAGGGCCGCCCATTTTCCTTAAATAAAAATTACTCAAATAAAATGGGAGGAATACTGTTAAATAAATACAAATATGTGTATACCTCAAACATTGAATTAGCTTCAACCATTCCCGGATAGAATGAGTAAAAGATTCAGACGAGTCATCTAATGCAATACATGGAACTAATTTGACACAATTGATGATTATATTTAGAGCTCACGGACGCACCGACTTCTGCGTCATTTGGCGCCAATTGATACAATTCATGATCAGGCTTACAATAGTGACATACCGTGTTCTTCGCCGTCCTCTTCTTCATTCTCCTCGTCAGATTTCGTCTCGTCTTCATCTGTGCCTGCTTCTTTGGTCTCGTCGATCGGTGCATCCTTCTTGACAGCCTTCACCGGAGACTTAGCCTCCCCCGTATTCAACTCCTTGTCTGGCTTGGCCGCATCTGACTTATCCTCAGGCTCTGGTGTAGGCTTCTCATCGTTTGCCTTGGAGGCGGATTTCTTTGAATCAACTTCGGAGTCTGAATTACCTGCACTGTCAACACATTCAGTCTTTGCATTGGGGTCGTCCTCTGTAGTTGCAGAATCCACCTCCATGTTACTTTCATCTGTCACAGATTCTTTCTCAGATGTAGCATTTGTCTTAGCTTCTGTGTTTTCACCTTTGATATCCAACTTTTCCTCAGGTTTTTCATCAACTTCCATCGATTTATCAACCACCTCCTTGTTTGCACTATCTTTTTCAACAGATTCCGCCCTCTGGTTGGCAAGTTCAACAGATTCCTTTGATGGAGCCTGGTCTGCAGACTCTCCCATGCCCTTTGCAGGCTCTTCTGAAACCTTTCCTGGCTCACTGGATGCCAGCTCTTTTCTAATCTGGGCCAGCTCATCATCAGTATCAATGGACTTGTCATCTGTGCCTCCATCTGCTTTGGCTGAAGCTGGCTGAGCAGTTTCTGATTGGTATGACTTTTCGACCTGGGGCCCATCTGTTTCCACACATTTCTCTGATGCAGGCATTTCTACAGAATTGTGTGTGTTATCAGGCTCAGGAGGGACTGGATCAGCAGCAACAGCAGATGGAGTCGTTTTCTCAGGCGTCTTTTGAATATTTGCCACTTCTTCAACCAATTTATCTGTCATGATTTTATGGTCGTTCACTAGCTCAGAATGTTCAGCTTTGTCCTCTGTCGTCCCATTTTTGTGTGGAGTATCACCACCATGACTGGATAGTGACGTCATCCCTGGTTTTGTTCTACACCTGAAAATACAGGAATTGTATAATAACCATCTTAGCAAGGCAATGTCACAGGTAGGTGACATACTATGGAACATTGTCCATTGCATTATAAAAAATATGATGCCAATGACATCAAAAGCATGATATCGGACCATGTCCATGATACTGTAACCAGCAAAATGTGATTTAATATTTCATAGGAAGGGTATGAATCCCATTTACAGAGAAAACTCATAAGAAGCAAACAAAGATGATGATGATGATTGGGGCTTAAAGGGAACTGTATGCCTTGTTTTGTGTTTAATATATACCGTACCACAAGTACGGTATATATTATTATTTGTATGTATCCTTTGTATATGTATCCTTTGTCTCCCATCGCTGATTGGCTGATGTGTTGCCCTTATAAGGGACACAGAGCGGGATTTCCCTGACAGATTGCTTGATAGTTGGCAGTAAGGTCAGTGGAGGCCAGTGGAGGCCAGTAAGGCCAGTGGAGGCCAGTAAGGCCAGTGGAGGCCAGTAAGGCCAGTGGAGGCCAGTAAGGTCAGAGGAGGCCAGTAAGGTCAGGGAAGGCCAGTAAGGTCGGTGAAGGCCAGTGAGGTCAGTGGAGGCCAGTGAGGTCAGTGGAGGCCAGTAAGGCCAGTGAGGTCAGTGGAGGCCAGTAAGGCCATTTCTGAGGTCAGTGGAGAGATTACCCTTAGCAGCACTTCTTGGCTGGTGGTTGTGATCAGTGGCTGGCATCAAATCAATGCCTAATGTAATATCTACTTTGAGTCTTCAGTTTTAGGAATCATTGTATCACTATTGTATGAATAGTAGGTAGTCCATATTCACTTGTGTTCCTTCATCATTGATACTAGGCAGAGCAAAACAAATAGAGAACCAAACTGGATGTTATTACTGTGTCAAATTCCAAGATTATGCTGAGTGAGCATTGCAGACATGCAGTTTTGCAGAGTGATCAACCCATCTCACCATTATATTGTTTAAAAATGGTCTGAATGTTTTGATTGGATAGATTCCTAACATCAGAGCCCACACCTAGCAAAGCTTGTTATGTGGGCCTTGACCACACCATCAAATCCCGCAATTCCAGGTGAACAGCAGAATTTAGTTGCAAAAGCGACAAAATACTGAAGCCAAATATAATGCGCCAAAAAATACGATGCGCCAGGATACAAAATATGATGCGCCAAGATAGGCGACAAAATACTGAAGCCAAATATGATCAAGGAAAGCGTACCCTTTTGAATTATCCACTGAGGCATAAAAACAATCAAGAGATGCAAAGAGAAGGCAAGACAGGCATCTAGTCCTCCTCATAGTCCTGTACTATAAGTACAAGTAAGTACAAGTAAGTACAAGTAAAAGTTGTAAATCCTCTTATGACTAAGGACAGTCTGCCTGGCCTGCTGTTTTCTTTGAACGGATGCAGCTGCTGCCACTGGCTATTCGATATTGGCAGTAGCACCAGGTTGGCCAGTTCAGGCACCAGGCTGGCCAGTTCAGGCACCAGGCTGGCCAGTTCAGGCACCAGGTTGGCCAGTTCAGGCACCAGGCAGCAATGATAGTTGACAACAGAATATTGGCAATGATTTCATCCTGGTGAGGGAGTATGGACCACTCCACCTGGACGATTTGGCCGATCAATTCAGCTTCATTGTGCATATGTTAGACTGCATTTAGTACTGTGTGCAAGCCTGGTCTATGACATATGAGAGACTGGTGGTTATTATTAACAGTACACAAAGGGCAACAAAAACGGTTAAGGGTCTAAGTAATTTGCAGTATGATAGACTAAAGAAATTGATTTGGGTTTAAGGGCACCACAGCTACACGGCTATATGACGCCCATACTGAGTGGGCCCTACATTAGTCAGAGATGGCCCTTGCCAGGCTTGAAATGGGCCTACGCCTGTTTGAGAGGACCCTTTTCAGGGCCCGCCTGAACCCGAGGCCTGGTCTGAGCCCTCAGGCCTGGCAATGACCCTCTCAAACGGACGGAGGGCCATTCAAGTCTGGCAAGGGCCCTCTCAGGCCCACCGATAGTAGGAGACCGGGGCACATTCTGTCAGCGGGGCACATTCTGTCAGCGGGGCACATTCTGTCACGGGGCACGTTCTGTCAGCGGGGCACATTCTGTCAGCGGTTTTTTTTTCTCGTGAACTATCCACTGCAGGTATTTTGCTGTCATAACATAAGTGCATTTGTGCTTGGAATGGTCCGGTACTATCAAAACAACATGCCTGCGACCGGATTGGTCCAAACTTGAAAAAAGTTTTTTCAACAGAAATCCAAACTTTAAGTGAACACAATTTTGGTTTGTGGCCATTCAGAGAATTTTAGTATCTTTGAATACTGTCATGGGGAGTCACGAATGTCCAGAATATCGTGCTGAGCGATATTCTGCCCATTCTCCCAAGCTTTCAGTCAACAACGAAAAAGTGTGCCCTACGTCGAGTGGGGCAGGTTCTGTCACCCAATCTGGGTCAGGTTCTGGCACTAAATCTGTTCATGATTCCTAGTCGTATCGCTTATAAACGACCCTACAAGTGATTGCCTGTTATTCACAGATATGGTGCGCCACTACAAGTGTAAACGAATCGGGTGGTTGCATCTTCGGATGTCCTGGAGCAGGCGCGCGCCCTCTTCGCCGATGGGGAATCGGCCCGATCTGTCGCCGAATTCAG
>JAXIVJ010002781.1:0-12500 GCA_036785665.1 Chirona hameri | reverse complement strand
CGCGGTGATGCCACCACGTATTTTCAGCAGGACCGGCTGAGGCAGAGCCAGTCATCTCTTTTATGCTAATAAAAACATATCACGTATGCAATATTTCCGGTAAAATAAGCAATATTTGAAAGAAGATAAGCTTGTTTTGTTCCAACGACAGCAGCAGTTACCTAGTTTTCCCATAAAATTATATATTTTTCATGAATTTGCATGCCAAAAAATTAATACGCCACCACCAAATTATCAACGGTAAAGGCCAGAGAAAAGAAAACCACAAAAACACAAAACCTCAACGAACAGTGTGTAGTAATACAAAATCCCGTCAGTTTTGAATTGCATAATAATTTTGTGATCCAGTGTAGGACTTGCAGATAATTCAAAACTCTAAAATTGATCTTAGGATAAAAGTGGTGGACAGTAGTGCCGATCAAGTACTCGTTATCTGATACTAGTCTCGAAAACGGCCAAGTTTTAACGCTGATAATTTCTGAAATAATGGACTAAATGAGCATTGAGGTCTATGTTATACGTCTTAAACGTGTATGTTAAACGGTCTATGTTATACGTCTTAAATCTCATACAACTGCAAAAGAGTGCATTTACTTTCAGGATGGTAACCCGTATTTAATCCCTTTGAAGGGAGATAATCACCTTTTGATTTTGTTAGCAACTATTTATTTGGCCACCGTTATGGTATTAAAATGATGTGATCTAAATTTAAGAATTAAATAAAATTATTCCCTCATTCAAAGTTGGAAGTTTGGGGAAATTAATGATCGGTATATTCCCTCCACTATTGGAAAGCGCAACATCTGGCGCCTTCGCATCAATCTGTTCAACGTTGTTGAATGGGCACTTGTAAACACATCGCCGACACTAAATAAGTAAGGTAATAGGGCACTGTTAAACTGACGATTTTAATGCACTTTTTTCAAATGATTGTTGATTGTTCATAAAAGTTTGGCACATATTCCCTAAAGATAGAGTGCAGAAAACATATTGCATACCTTCATGATAAATAACAATGCGTAGGGAGGCTAATTTACTGAATTCGTTACTGAGTACTTGCTGATTATAAGCGTGGAACGCTTATCAACTATGACTTGGAATATCTATCGGTAGGAATTGTTATATGCAAAATGTAATGAATTTACAATATATTTTGGTCTCGTCAATCGATTTCAGGTGCTAACTCCATTTTTGTGGAAAAAGGTGATTATCTCCCTTTAAAGGGAAATATTCACTTTTTGATCTACTTTTCTGCATTATCTTATGCATCATGTATGGTATCAAATTGATCGAATCTCAATTAAAAATGAAATCACAACATATTGTATTTCATTTTTTCTTTGGGGGTGGGGAATTTAACAAACAAGTACATATACTTCTTTCGGAATTCATGATAGGTGTTTTCCCTTCACTATTTGTTAGCGCGACATATCTGGCGCTTTTCTTTCTTTTGAAAATTGAGGGTCACAACCACTATAACTAGGCCGTCGTAGCGTGCCCATGTTAACTGCTAATTTGGTTGCCTTAGTATTTAATGTTTGTTGATTGTTAAGCATATTAGGGCACATAATCACAATAGCCAGAGTGCAAGACGTATTTTCTATATAATTTTGTCAAAAAGCAATACGAGACAAGCCCGGAATTTAAAATTCGTTACCAAGTACTTGCAAGTACTGGTCGCTATAAGCGTGGATCGCTTATCAACTTTGACTTTAAATATATCTCGGTAGGAATTGTTATATGTAAAATGTGATAAATTTACAATATATTTTGGTCACGTCTATCGATTTCAAGTAATAACTCTATTTGTGTGGGAAAATGTGAATATTTATCTTTAATGATCATATATATGTATGTTTCCATTTGTATTGATTTGACATACATTCACCACATATATATATTTAAATGTTGAATGAAACGTGAATCGATTAAAATATTTGTTTTGATTCTTTTAATTGGAAAGGATCAATTCTCAAAATAGTATCCGTCAATCGAACGGTGATTGAATCATTCAGATTCCAAAATTAATCATGATTGAATCGTACCAAAAAAGTTGAATAAATAACGGCAGCCTGGTAACTGGTTGCGCCTAAGATGCGATCCTATTTAAGATTACGTTTACCGCGGATAATTACCCCTCCCTTAATTCATGATTTGTTTATGTTTTGTAATCTATTTACTTCTATTTTATTGTATGGATGGAATACTGAGGCCAGGACCCTCATCAAGCAGTTCTTGTTGCGTAGGCCCTAACCCCTTGCCTCACAACCTGAACAGATCGCGCAACTCCTGGCAGCCGGTAGATTTTAAAGCTAAAGTTGTACATGCCCAAGCATGCCTGGACATGGTCAGCTCCTCCCTCTGACATCACCCTGGCCTTGAGTGCGGCCGCTGCCACCGGCCGCAGGCCATCCCAGCTAGGAGCAAGGCGAGCGCCGAAGCGTCTCGAACCCGGCCTGCCACACCGGGTGAAGTCTGCACCCCAGCGCTCCCACAACTGAGCAGGGGCGAACTATCGTACTGTTGTGAAGCTTCAATGCCAACCGTTCCCGTCCGCCGCCGGTCTCGTACGAACAACACATTTGTCTCTGAAAGTTTATATTGTCCCATCCGATATCCAGTACTCTTCCGGGAGACGGGAACGGCGCAGCAGCGCCACTCGGAGAACACCCGAGGCGACACCACCGGCCAGGCCACAGCACGGGCTCCCAACGACAGGGTGACGTAATAGGATGACAGGTCCAGTCGGCACGGCAGCAGTGCTCGGACTTCACCCGAGACACACGTACCGGCCGAGTATTCCCTCGGACACCCGCAGCCTGTGCTGCACGGCTCAGAGTTCACCCGAGGCCGCACAACACGGATGACGGAGACGACGGGAGGACACACGGATGTTCCCGGCATAGCTGATCAGTGTACACCCGAGGCAACGCTATCATTCGGCGGGTCTAGGCCAGGCAGGAATTCACAGGGGCACACAGAATTACAGGGCATAAACGCACCAGCCCCCACCAGCCGGCTGACACAGCCGGCTCCACTCACCGCACCAGCAGCACCGTGTCGGACACTTACCCCGAGCGTCGCCGTCCGCCAACTCAGGACCCTGCAGGATCACGAGTCCCATGCTCTACCGAATGAGCTAGCGGCGCTGATACCACTCGGTCACTAAGTCCGTGACCCCGGGACACCACTCTCCCTGCGGCCTGCACACCGCCACCGGTAAAAATACAATTACATTCATAACAGTATCATACCCAAAATGAACTCAACGTGGCTTCTGGAAATTCGACCTAACTTGCAATTCATACCAAGGGGTTCCGTGAGCCGTCACGGGTGATCGCCTGCCTCTTCGGTCCGAAATATTCGCACCGCACCGAGCCGCGTGCGGCCACAGCCGAGTCGGACCAGATGTCCAGTGACGTCATCGCTAATGCCTGCCGCTCGGCAGCCGACACATGGGGGATCCTGTGATGACATCCCCCTGGAACGCATATATGAAGTTGTAAGTTGTGAGAAGTTGTATAAGTGTGCTTAGAGTCACGGTCAGCCCTGGTATTTGGGCCATTTTCTGGAATTTTTGGGTCCTAAGAACTTTGTTCTCATCATGTTATTTTCTCTGGAAATTTGCTCTCTTTTCACATGATCTTGCCGGCATTGTAATTGAGATAAAATTCCATTTTCCTCAAAAGGATTTAATATCTATCACAAATAAGGAATTTTTACTTTGCAAGTAAAATAATTTGTCAAAAAATGAGAATCGTAGTTTTCTTAACAAGAAAATTGTACTCCCTAGTAGAGAGTAAAATTTACCATATAAAGACAAAGACATAAAAGAAAAGTGCAACAAAGAGCCTCTTGGGCCCATCTGAGGTTGCACCCCACCCCCCCCCCCCCCCCTCCATCAGTCTTGCCCCTTCAAATCACCTTACTCTACCTGCATAAAAGAATGCTAATCCCACAAGTATTTATGAACTAATCCCTTCTCTGTAAAGTATTTATCTAATCTAATTTTGAAGGAAACAACTGTCACTGCATCAGCGACATCCCCTGGTAGCATATTCCAATGTCCTACAACCCTTCTACTGAAAAATGACTGTCGTAGCCTAGTCCTACTTTGTTTCATAATGAGTTTATGCTGATGACCTCTACCTCGATTTTCCCTATTGAACTCAAACATACCCTTTAAATATCCAGAATGCTGACTATTTACAAATTTGAAGACTTCAATTAGATCTCCTCTTAGCCTTCTATATCTAAGTGAAAACATACCCAATTTCTTTAATCTATCTTCATAAGGTAAACTACCAAGACAATTAACCATTTTTGTTGCCCTTTTTTGAACTCTTTCTAACAACCAGCAATCTTTCTCATATGTTGGAGACCAGGCTTGTACACAATACTCCAAATGTGGTCTAACGTATGCACAATACAGTTTTGTTATTACCTTTTCACTCTTGTAGGAAACATTTCTGTTAATGGCCCCTAGCATTCTAAGTGCCTTTTTCCTAGCTTCTACAACCTGGTCTGACGCTGATAGTCTATTGTTTACCACGACACCTAAATCTCTTTCCTTTTCAATCTGCTCCATTTTCTGCCCACCCATTTCATACCTATGTTTACTGCTAACCCGTCCAGCGTGCATAATCTTACATTTACTCAAATTGAATTTCATCTGCCATGCTTCAGACCACTCAACTAGCTTGTCCAGATCTGATTGAAAAACATCCTGATCATGTTTTCCTCTAATAATCCTGACAACTTTTAGATCGTCTGCAAATTTCAAGACTTTGCTGTCTATACTGTTCTCAATTGCATTCACAAATATTATAAAAAGCAATGGGCCCAGGACTGAGCCCTGTGGAACCCCACTGAGAACCTCCTTCCATTGTGATTGGCACCCATTCAATATAACCCTTTGCTGGCGTCCTGAAAGCCACGTTTCTATCCAATCCAGAATCTTGCCCCTGATCCCATGAATTTTAAGTTGCAACCCCAGTCTTGTATGGGGGACTTTGTCAAATGCTTTACTGAAATCAAGAAAAGCTACATCTAGCTGTTTACCCTGATCAAAGCTATCTGTTGCAACATCCAAAAACTCCAGAAGATTAGTTAAACAAGAACGGCCCTTCCTAAAGCCATGCTGTGTATCCTTGATGAGTTCATTTTGCTCCAAGAATTCAACAATCTTATCTTTGATGATTGATTCAAGCACCTTGCAGACTAATGAGGTCAGACTAACCGGTCTATAGTTTTCCTCTTTACTTCTATCTCCCTTTTTATGAATAGGAACAACATTTGCTCTTTTCCAATCAAGTGGAATTTTACTATCTGCGAGTGATTTAGAAAATATTATGGCTAATGGAACCGACAACTCCCTTTCAGATTCTCTTAAAAGTCTAGCATGGATTTCATCAGGTCCTTCTGCCTTGTTAGGCCTTACTTTCTTTAGATATTATAGAACAAGTTCACTACTTATGCCACCTAGCTCTCCTATAGTCTCCTCTGTCTCTAGCTCAGGCTGAAGTGCTGCAATACTACTCTGGTCCTCGATAGTAAAGACAGATTGAAACTGATCATTAAGCACTTCAACCATTTCACTGTCCTTGCTAACTAACACATCATCTACCTTAAATGGACCTATATTTTTGGAAACTGTACTGAACTTATAAAAACTGAAGAACTTCTTACTATCTGCATTACAATGTCTAGCTAAATCAAGTTCCTTTGCCCTTTTAGCTGCTCTGACCTTTTTCTTAACTGAATTTCTTGCATTCTGGTAGGCCTTCTGATTTATATCTAGTGAAGATCCCTTCAAAATGCCAAATGCACTTCTTTTAGCTTGTATAGCACTCCTTACTTCTGGGGTAAGCCAAACTGGTTTGCCCTTGGTTCTGTGATGTTTGTGCCTGAGGGGTATATGCCAATTCTGAATTTGGCTTAATCTAGCTTTGAAAACATTCCAGGCCTCACATGCATCTAAACCTGCCAACTCAACGTTCCATTTTATCTGTGCGAAGTCATTTCTAATACCATCAAAATCAGCCCGGCTGAAGTTTGGAACCATAATAAGGTTATCTTTGGGCCTCATTTCTGATGAGATATTGAATTTAACCATATTGTGATCACTGGTTCCTAGACCTGCACAAATACTTATGTCACTAACTAGATCACTGTTGTCTGAGAATACAAGGTCTAGAATGGAGCAATGTCTGGTTGGCTCTGTTACAAACTGATGCATGAAAAGCTCCTCTTCAAAGATTTGCCTATATAACCTACACTCATTTGTTTCCTCTACTATACTTTCGTATCCTCTTAAGTTAAAATCTCCCATAATAAGACACTGAGCCCGAAAGTTCCTACATATTTCCTCACAAATATCTTGGTCTGTTTCAGCTTGGGAGTTCCTTGGAAGATTCCCTGGTCTGTAAAATGCACCTATCCTCAACCTTCCTCTGTTTCCTGTACCAATTTTAATGTCAAGCCAGATTGATTCTACTTCTTTTACTTTACTAGAATCATCAACTCTAGTAGTGCAGTACAAGCTATTTACATATACAAACACTCCGCCCCCCTGCCGTGATTCTCTGCAGTATGAGAACATGTTATACCCTTGTAACTCGAAATCCTGTAGCCTATCCCTATTATACCCCTCACTAACCCATGTCTCGGTTACACAAATGATATCAGGCTTTTTAAGGGCAACATAACACTCAAACTCATCAAATTTAGACCTAATACTTTGGGCATTCAGCAACACACATGTGATCTTATACTTTGAGCTGACTCTACTAATTCTGAGGGAATTATGATCTACTGTCCTATTCTGACATGAACTTCTACCAATACTTACTTCCTGATGCCCTAGTACTAGCGTCCCTGAACCCCCCCTCCTACCTAGTTTCCCTGAATGACACTTCTGTAGGCATCTCCCAAAGCCCTTGCCCCCTCATCCGATAAGTGAAGCCCATCCTTCATATAGTACCTACGCCACTCATAGAACTGATCCCATAAGTCTACATAACTAAGCCCCATAGCTGAACATAAGTTCTGAACTGAGCTGTTCACAGACAGAGCTCTCGAGTACCACTCCTCACTGGCTCCACAGCAAGGGAGGATGCCAGTCACAATGACTGGTTTCCTGGACTCCTTCAACCTCTGCAGCAGGCTCCGGTACTCCGCTACTATTCTCACACTCTGCCTAGGTCCTATGTTGTTCACCCCCACCTGTAGTATAACTGTCTCCGGGCTACTCCTACCAAGTTCTGCCTCAATGACAGGGCCCATATCAACTACTCTTGCCCCTGGTTTGACTATACATCTGTCCCTCTTCCCACAGAATGTTCGCCTTAAGGGCCTTACCATTGAGTCCCCAACCACTAAATGCTGAATCTCTTCCCTGTCACTTTCAGCTGCTGACTCTAACGCACTGAACCTATTTGCTATTGTAACCTGCGTATGTTCTCTGGGGCTGTACTGCCTGACTCTACCCTGAACTTTTGTCCATCCCTCCTGATCCCCTTCCCTCTTCCTCCTCCAGATTCTGCTACCACCCTCCATTACCCAGCACCCCTCCTCATCCTTACTGTCTGTGGCCCTAGCATTACTTTCCACAATGTTGAGTCTCCAGAAACGTGACCCTCCAACACACTTCCAAACCCCAGCCACACTATCCACCTTTGCCTTATCCTCCTCCCTTATGCCCCTATCAGAACTACCACTGGTCCCTGATCCTGTAGGCTCCTTTTCTGACCCCCTAACCATGATCTGCGCATACGTTCCTTGGTCAGGAGCTACACCCTCCTGCGGCTCATCTCTACACCTACACTTACTTAACTGCGCCTCAAGCTCTGCTACCCTAGCCTGGAGGGCCTCTAGCTCTGCTACCTTCGCCTGCATCCTAGTCATGCTCATTTGAATACACTAGTAACTTAGGTATATAACTTAGGTACTATGCACTTTTCAATACTTTACTAACTTAACTTTTTTTCTGTTTTTTTTGTTTGTTTTTTCTTCTTCTAAACCTTAACTAGATCTAAGTAAAGCTAGTGACACAAATCAGCTATGAGTGCACCTAATACTAGACTAAATATCTAATCCTTAAATAAACTGAATACTAAATACACCTTAATTATCCCTAATTTTCTAAAAATATCTACTTATCCAACCCTGCAACTAATAACACAAAAATAAGACTAAGACAATTTTGGCGCACACAAGCTAGAATGAAAAGTCCTTTAAAAAGCAAGTAAGAGGTAACAGCTAACTATGAATGCTTAAAAATAATACCTAAACGATCCACAAAACTAAATATCTAATCCTTATATCTAAATATAATGTGGTTCCTCAAAAAATACACAAAACAACAGAGCTATCCAACAGCTACTTAGCTTGTCTAAAGCGGGGTTCATTTCATATGTAGAGTCTCTCCCTATGGATTTTACTCTGGGGCCAGGTCATGAAACAAAAATCGGTAATAGTTCAGTAATTCACCTCCCGATTTTTTGGTGTTCTTGAGGTCCATAATAGAAGAAGAGAGTACTATTATGACAGACAGAAAAGTGTACCAGTAATACCAAAGCTATGATGTCACCAAAAAATACATTTATCAGCAACATTTTGACATCACAGCAACATTTCCATATTTTTCCAACAAAGCTGTTATTATTAATAGGCTAGGCCTAAATACATCAGACAACTTCTTTACTCCATAGGGTTTCAGTTTGGTTTTGTCTATGAGATGATCTGGGGGTGACGGGCGACAGCCCCCTGGTAGGCTGCAGCGCAGAGTGAATGTGAGCAGAGCGTTATAAACGTGGGTCCCTGCAACAGTAATTGCTATAAGGTTAGGTTTGATTAAGTTATTATTGGTGACGTGAGACGTCATAGCTATTGGTATTACTGGTACTCTTTTCAGTCTCATAATAATAATGTCAGCTGACTGCTGGCAGTCAGCTGATAGTAATAGAAGAAGACTATAATAATATAAGATTTCTATTCTCTAATAGAAAAAGGACCCTTCTTCTATCAGGGACCTCAAGAAGAACCTTAACCTAGGGAGGTGAATTACTGAACTATTACCCAAAAATCCAACACTGGGTCACGGTCATAGAATATATGCTTAGAGTGCTTAAAGTATGAAGAAATGTGCTGCTGGTTATTTGAGGAGAGATACAAATAATTATATGAATGAAATTTGCTGTAAGATTTTCCTTTCAACACTGTTGCATTGATGAGGATTCTTGAATGCCAAAGTTTGTGGTAAAAAATTGTGACCAATGTGATGTCAATTATGCTTGTCAAATAATTGTAGTTGGGATTTATGGCTATTAATATTTATCTTACATAGTTTTCTTACCTGGTTGGGTTCCATCATGTTGCATCATAATTTGGACATTGAGAGGATATCAATATTGACCAAAGGAAAATTAACCCCCAAATACATAAGATGTGCCAGTCCTGTTAAAGATGGCTTGGACATCTGTCATTTTCTGATAATGACTGGAATTTTGCATCTCTCAAAAGATCATTTGATAACAAAGACTTTATAACAAATGAAAGCTAACGTTATTTTTTGTTATTAGCGAGCACATAATCAAACAAGCAAACATCATAAACAATCATGTATGCATGTCACATAACCATTACATAATTGGATATAATACAATATTTTGATTTTGGACTGATCAATTATGATACCTGCTTATTCAAAAAAGGCATACAGTGTGTTGTGGATGTGTTTATCCAACATATGATACACTTGAAAGTATAAATGTCTTATTTATACATCTCACAGAAAAAAATATGTTCTAACATCCATTGTTAATTGTTGTACATCCTCAGAACAGCAATGATGAGATTGTGAACAACAAGAGTAGTGTTCTATCAAGGATCTTTATTAACTAACTCAAATCAGGATCATCCTTGCTTTATAAATGTAAGTAGTGTGTGGTGTGAATTACAGGTGTTGATTATTGATATAAGTTAGCTTAGGCCACTGCGCTTGCTGTGGAGCTTTGGCTTCTTCTAGCTGTCCTGGTGGAGGTAGCTCACATGATCAAGTGCTGAAGTGTATGTTGATTTGATTCAACTCACCTGTTCAGCTCACCTGTTCAGGTTCTCTGTCTCACTTGGAAATGCATGGGCTATGGGTATCAGGGAGGAAGAGAAGGAACATGTGTACACAAGGCTCACCGATCGGTGTTGACATGATAAGAAGTGCCTGACAGGACCGGAGATGACAGCCTGCATATTGTCACACTATTCTTCCATTGGTTACAATGACAGTCAAGAACAAGGCATTAACAAGACATTATTCAGAGGGCTGCTTCTAGGAGGCTGGGTAGGGTAGACAACCATAACCATAACCATAACCATAACCATAACCATAACCATAACCATAACCATAACCATAACCATAATAGACAACTATAATGCTGCACACATCCTTGCACCAGGTTGTGCATGCTGTTGGCGATATATTGCATCAGTGTCGTCTGCATCAATAGCATGAAAAGTCTGGCATTATCGAATGTCTGGTGTTAAAGGGAGTGTGCCTACTCACATCGCCTATTTGGGATTATTGACGCTGGTCTGTAGAACAGAATTTTCAGAATTGAGCCATTACTTCATTTCTCCAGATTCACCCTAGTTGCTGAGATATTCCAAAGACTCCAGGAACATGATGGAATCACAAAATTATCAGGTAGACTCCAAAGGGCTTCTGCACTACAAGCACTGCAACTATCGATTAAACTGCTAGCATATCGTTAGCGCCAGCCAATAGCAATTTGACAAAACAGCTTGTGCATGCTGATGCAGCAGCCGAACAGAACCTGGATGGCCATCATACTTTTCGATGATGCGGCGCCGATAGCCATTTTTCGACGAAGATATCAATTTAGAGCTATGAAAGTTGCACATATTATAGTTCACAGTGGCAAGAGCATCTCCATCTTATTCACAAACGACATGTCTGGACATTTGACCCATGGTCACCTCATCTCATATGCGGATGACACCGTCCACCTGGACTGCGCGCCCCTTATAAACCTAGATGCCCTGAAAAACTGACTGGAACTCACTCTTCTCGAACTTCAAGCATGGTTCGGTGCAGACTGGTTATTGATTCGACTCTGATTGAATCGATTGGAATCGTTCAATACAAATCCCTTGAATCAAAGAAGAATCGATTCACCACCAGATTTGTTTATTCATGAATCATGATTGAATCAAAATTTGCATAGAAACAAGGCTGATTGAATTAAAAAGACAGTGCAATGCTATTTCAAATTTCAATGGTGAGTGAAACAGGATTTGATCAAAAATGCTTTGATTCTTCGAATCAGAAAGAATAATTTCTCAAAATGGTTAGCCATGAATCAAACGGTGACTGAATCATTCATATTCAAAAATGAATTGTGATTGAATCCTTCCAAAAAAGGTGAATCAATAACCAGTCTGGTCGGCGCAAACTCTCAAAATCAATGAAAAGAAAACTGACTTTCTCCTTGTTGGCTTCAAGCATAATCTGAAGAAAAAAATAGGCTTCCGCTTCGAAATCGATGACACGACCATTGAACCTTCAAAGAAATTACAAATCCTAGGCGTCGTTCTAGAACCCTGTCTGTCATGTGACGCGCATGTCTCCGGTGTGGTCTCAAAATGCAACGGAATCCTCGTCTCACTCTACAGATTTCGGCACTACTTTTCCAGCGAAGTCCTCAAAATCATCGTACAGGCGTATGTTTTCCCACACATCCACTACTGTCTCTGCGTGTGGGGTGGAGCGGCCAAGGGTCAACTATACAAAATTAAAAAGCAAGTAATCAACTGCGCCGCCCGAGTAAGCGCTGGAACCAAAACACATCTCCACATCTCAACGGCCTTAAATTTCCTAAGATGGTCAAGGATCGAGGCCATGGTGTCTCGCCGTGACCTTGTGTGAAGGCGCTGAAGGAAGAGGGTGTGCCTGCCAACATCCGCGCGCTCTTCACCCCCCCCCCCCCGCGCCGCTGTGTCGACCCGCGAGACTCGCACCTCTGACCGCGGATCCCTGCAGCTCCGCAAATGCCGCCTGTCCGCCACGCAGAGCGTATTCTCTTACCGAGCCGCGGCTGCCTGGAACGGCCTGTCCCCTGATATCAGTGGGGTCACCACCCTAGGCACTTTTTAATTTGTCATCTGCGACCTGTGAGTGCTCACTGTGTATGTGTCTTACTGGTTTTCCCCTACATTATTTACTTGTATTGTCTTTTACCTCGACTTATTGGTGTGTACTTGTATTGACTTTTGCTGGTTTTGTAGAGCCTGTGCTGCATCCTGTTGAAGTAAAACCGTAACACCCACCTGGTGGAAGGTTTTTAATACACTGTAACATGCTGTGCAAAACTTGTATCTCTATCTTGCATGATGTGGCCATAATTTTATTGTCTTATTTGCGCTGTTTTACATAACATCACTATAATAGTGGCGATCGTTTTATAGATACCGAAACTAAAAAT
>JAXIVJ010002780.1:97500-103543 GCA_036785665.1 Chirona hameri | reverse complement strand
ATTTACCCCAAAGTTAGTATTTCAAGGCAGAGGCGGATCCAGGGGAAGGATGGACAATTGCCCCCCCCCACCAAAAAAAAAACGCGAAAAGTCTGGGGCAAAAGTATGTTTTTGCCCTCCCCCCAAGTTGGAGTAAGTTACCATTTGTATCTTTCCAAAATGCATTTTAGTGGTTTTTAACAACATTTATTTATTACGATATGATATGCATTATGCACTGCTGCAAATTGCAACAAACAATTGATTCACCCGCCATTGACTGGGGGGGGGGGGCGTTTAACGCCCCCCCTCCCTGATGAATTATCACAATAGCTGAAGCGCTATCAACTTGAACTATCAACTTGAAACTTCGGGTACCTTCCTATCAATAATTGTTACGTCGTGTTTGCAAATAAAATACAATCGTAGACATTTTTCGAGTTATAGCGAATTAGTGACGTCTTATACGATTTTTACACCAAAATCAGCTAAGCTTTGCCAGGCCCGTACAAATGCCACATTTGAAGCAAAATGCAATCGAAAAACGCCAAAGACGGCAAATTGCAACGGCTAAAAACGGGCTATCTCGGATTTGTAAAAATAATAGTTTTTTTACCTAAAAAATTGCTCAATTTTTTGGGGAATGCTACAATTTTGTTTTAGGCAACTACCATGCCAAATTTCAAACTGATCTCCATTTTTGACCGACTTATGACATCTAAAGTATGGGCAACTCATGAAGTCATATTTTGAAATTGCCTTTTTGGCTTTCATTGACTAGATACAGACAAATAAATGCCACTACTGCATTTCAGAGACAAAACTGGTCTAGCAACATGCCTTTTTTGTTTAGATTTACAATTACAAATTTTGACCTTCGGTGACCTAACTTGACCTGAATTGACATTTACTTCACGTAAATGAAGTCGGGTGGTAAATGACTATCACTATCGAATTAAACGTGGAAAATATCTCAAAACATATGTGTTGCATGACTTTCGTAGATATTTTGAGCATAGTGACCTTTTGTGACCTGACCTTGGCCTTGGCCTTGGCCAACAATCTCACTTTAGCTCATGTGTACATGTATCATACTTTTGCAGCACTTTGGGTGAAACTGGTCGCAATCGAAGGCCTTGCATGGAAAGTATGTCCATAAACTCAAATAATAAAAAATAGATTTGACCTTTGACCTGACAGTGACCCGACATTTGACCTCACTTTGACATTTGAGCATGTTTTAGATTCGACTCATTGAGAGCCTTATATTGCCGCCTTGCGCGTCTCGTTGTGATCATTGGTTCGGAGATAACAGGGAGGGGGCGTTAACCAGCGCACTGCAGAGTGGTTGATTTCCGCTCACCCCTCTCAGGTTTTTCTCAGATAGCGAAAAAACGGCGACGCGCAGCGCCGCTGGGTTTTGGCACACCTGTTAGGACATCAATTGCGCACACTTTGGAGAAATAAATATAACATCAGGTCATCTAAGGTCAGGTCACCAGACCAGGTCAAGTGACTCCACCTTAACAATGTTTGCAGTTGTGCCAAAGCCAGAGTTTCTCACCGATCAGTTTGACAGGTACAGGATGTGATGAGGGCATAATTACTTACAATTCGTTAATCTCGGTTTTTTGATATCGATGACCTAAGGTCAGGTCAATTTCGTAACCTCCCCATGATAGTCAATGGAGAAATATACAAATGCTTCCTATTTCAATGATATGCATGATATTAGTCCAATTACTTCTGGATCATGTTATTATAGGATATTCTTGATGATCCAAGTGTAAGTTTTGTTTAGTGACCCTTATGGGTCATTTGGGGGTCATGCGAGGTAATTTTTTTGTCAATAACTCCCAACATAATAATGATAGAGAAGTAAAACAGACAGCAATGTGTTTGTCTCGTCGAGACGTCTTCCCGTATGCAACATGCCCTACTTGGGTCACCACTTGACCTTGACCCGAGGTCAAATTTTAAAAGTTGACTTAACAATGTCATTAAGTATATCATTCGAAGCGCATTGACGAGATAAACACAATGGCGTAAACAGTTTTCCGATATTTTGATGAAGTAAAAAGTTAATAGCGAAAAACAACTTTGCAAAAAAAACATTTTTCTTTTTTGACCTCTGGAACCTCTAAAATGGCCAGAGATCAATTTGAGGACACCTTGTCGATTGCACAATTTCACTGGCTGGCGTTTTCTTTTTTCTGTTTGTTTCTACCTAGCATAGTTTCGGAGATATATGGGAATTTCTGGAGCGATGTCCTAAAACAGGAAAATCTGGAAAATTTGAACTTGATGACCTCTGGTGACCTCAATTTTGACCTGACCTAAAATAATACTGGAACACTTTCGATAGAACTGGTATCAATATATCAAATGACGTCTTGCGCTTGTCGCTACGTAGCTTAGTTTTCGAGATATCACGGGGGGGTGGCGGAAATCACCCCCCTGCAGTTCGTGTTCGGCGCAAAGCCCCTGCGGTGCGCAGGTTAAACGTGTCTAAAGCTCATTCAATTGCAAAATAATGCATTTCCTTTCAGGACGGAAACCCGTATAATCTCTTTAGAGACGTCTGGCTCTTACGTGGGGAGCCCGGGTTTCGAACCCCGGTAGAGCCCTGGGCGCTAATATGACCAATGTGTTCGCTGGCGCTCCATACGAGTTGGCGACCAAGTGGGTCAAATCTTTTATAAAAAAGGAAAAGATCGTACGCACGCTAAATGTACAACCGTATTTTCTGGAGGTGATATGTTATACCACGTTATGGTTATCCAGTTTTGTACACACGTTCATTTGGCCGTCTTATGATCCTATTCCTATGTAACACCAGTAAAACGTCTGTTTTGGCGATGACCGAGCGGGCGCGCACTGGTAAAGCTAAAGCAGGTTTGAAATATGAAACGATACGGGAGCATGCGTGGCAGTAACACATAGTCCTTTTATTCCTTTTATTCCCCAATACAAATTCTCAGGCCTCCATGCATGCCAACATAAAAATTAAGTTGTTTAAATTGTACATTACCTCTCTTCTCGAATCCGCCAAAAGGGAGTACGTGTACGTGAGTACGTCCTGGGCGCTGCATGCTTCAACGTATACAAAGAACGAATGCTTAGATAAATCAAGCCATGTTTGATCAAAAATTATTTTTGTTCATTTCGACGTCTGCGGGTGCCACGTACTGTAGTACCACCCATATCAGAACGCACCATAACAAAATCAAAATTGATTTGATGGTCCTATCCAATGGTAAAACCCGATCTCAATCGGAGCAGTGGTTGCAAAGTTATTAGCTTCCGAAAAGCGTCTGTATGGCCGGGCCGGGCCGGATCGGGCCGGGTCAAATGTAAATTTGTCTAGTAAGTTGACGAGAAACCTCACGGGCGCTTCGCGCCCGCTCGGTAAAGAGTGAAATTAGGTCAAAAACTTGAACTGGTAAACAACAGGCCAGCGTTCCGCACATTTGCCGCTCGTCTGCGCACGGAGAGCTGTGACTTCCTCGTTTGAAGCAGGCTCATTCCTACCTTTGGGTAAATAAATAACACTTAAACACGCGCAGTGGAGAGGGGTATGCCACTAACACGCAGTAGAGGGGGGGTCACTTTAGTGCCCCCCCCCCCTAAGATCTCCGAAAGTATGAGAGCTAGAACGATCAAACTTACAGGGAAGGTAGGTGGTATGATCTATATGTGCTGCAATTTTCGTGACCTTAGGTCAATATCTTCAAGGTCAAACGAGGTCGCGCAGGTTAAATCTGTCCAGATGTCCCAATTTGGGCAATTTGACCTCTGATGTCACAAGTCACCAGCAATGTGTCCAAAGTTGTGTCCTGGGATGGACACTGACCTTGGCTACCGAATGACGTTTTAATCACCCCGATCCGACCGTTGGTTCCGAAGATATCTCTTCGCCGACCTGGACTCTGGCCGCCATCTTGGATTACCGACCGATGTGTCTTTTTGTTGCGTCAAACGATCCGCTATTAACCCGCGCGGCGCTGGGGGGGGGGTAAATTTTACCCCCCCCCCCTCCCGGATATTCTCAATAACTTGAAAACTATGAAAGATATCACAGTGAAACTTATGGTACCTTATTGTGCATCAATTCTAAGTCTTCTGCCAAAATTTTGTTGAAATTCATGAAAATGTTGGGGAGATAATGACGTTTTAGTGACGTCATGTTATGTCATTTTTGGTGAAAAAACGTTAAATGTTTGACAAATCGTAGAGCATAGCATGTTGTTGCAACTCGCAAATAAAAGGCGTCAAAAGACAGAGAATAACATTGTCTTTAAAATGGCTATCTCTGATTTGCAACATTTTGGGTTTTTGACTCCCAAAAATGCAAAAAACTGATTTTTTTGGAAGAATTTCCACAAAAGTTATTTTAAAAAAATCAAAAAACCGGAAGAAATAATAGAGAACCGAGTATGAACGATGCTGAAACCAAATTTCAAAGCAATATCTTTATTTTTGACTGACTTATAGCTCTCGAAGTATAAGTAACTCATGACGTCATTTTCGAATTTGCGTTTTTTGGCTTTTACTGACCAGATACAGACAAATACATGCCACCACTGTATTTCTAAGACAAAACTAGTCTAGAAACATGCAATTTGTATTTATATTAATTAATTAAAAATATTGTCCTTATTATGACCTGACCTTGACCTGAGGACCATTATATGGGGTCAGGCTGTGAAAATGGCTGCTTCTATCGAATTATACGTGTAAAATAACCCATACAACATTAGTCGCATGGCTTTCGTAGACCCGTGACCTTTTGTGACCTGATCTTGACCTTGACCTTTGCTTACAATTTCACTTTTACTTATGCAGGAGATGCATTATACAGTTGGGAGCACTTTGTGAGATAATAGTTGCAATATAAGGCTTTGGATGGAAAGTATAGCCCAAAAACCCAAATACTTATATTTTGACACTTGACCTGACCGTGACCGGACATGTGACCTTAATTTAAGAATTTCGGGTACGCGTTAGATTTTTCAAACTGAGAGCTTTCGATCGCCGCCTTGCGCGTCTCGCTGCGGTTATTGGTTCGGAAGATACGAGGGGGTAAAATTTACCCCCCAGCACCGGGCGTTCGGATGGAGACCCCAGCGCCGCGCGGGTTAAGTTGGCTTTAACCGTGACGACACGGGGACGTGCCGCGGGGGGGGGGGGGTGTTTTAGACCCCCCCCCCCCTCAGGTTTTTCGAGGATAGCGAAAAAACGGCGGCACGCAGGGCCGCCGTGTTTGGCACAGCTGTTTGGGAATCAATTGCGCACATTATGTAAAAAAATACCTCTGGTCATCTCAGGTCAGGTCGCCAGACCAGGTCACGTGAACCCACCTACAAAAAAAAACTTGTGGTCGTACCACAGTCACAGTTTTGGATGATCGGTTTTACACTTACAGGATTGCATATGGTCATATGTATCTACAATTTGTTTATCTTTCATTTTGTATATCAGCGACCTAAGGTCGGGTCAATTTCGTGACCCCCCCCCCCCCCATTATAAGTCAATTGGGAAATATTCAAATGCTTCCTATTCCAAGGATACGCAAGATATCAGTCTAATTCCTTCTGGATCATGTTATTATAGGCCATTCTTCATGACCTAGGTGCCATTTTTTATCACCGACTCCTGCAGGGTCAGCCGAGGTCATCCGATGTCACCAACAGTTGTATGCCAATAACTCGACATAATGACGATAGAGAAGCGAAACCGACACCAATGTGTTTGTCTCGTCGAGGTACGTCTTCCCATATGCAACATGACCTGCTTGGGTCACCACTTGACCTTGACCTGAGGTCAAATATTTTAGTTAACCTAACCTGGTCAACACTAATTTAAGTCGAAGCGCCTTGATGAGACAAACACGATGGCGTCAAACAAATTTCGCTGTCGTTTTTAGGTAAAAAGCTATGTGTGAAAAACTGTTTTGTAAAAATTGCCTTTTTGACATTTGATGAGCTCTGGAGCCTACAATATTGACCTGACCTAAAATCTGAAGACACCTTGTCGATTGCATGTTTCAATTGCCATTCCATTG